>JAPQRP010000013.1:8625152-8646059 GCA_037367295.1 Apogon hyalosoma | reverse complement strand
TAGCTGGGATAGGCTCCAGCGACCCCCGTGACCCTAGTGAGGATAAAGCGGGCTCAGAAAATGGATGGATGGATGGAACATTGGAAGCAAACACACAAATAGTGATCATCTGTGGCAGAGGACAATCTGTCAGCCAGACTACTCTGTGGATAAGTAGCATTAGAATGAAAGTATAAGTATGAAACTGACATGCTTTTCTTGCTTTTATTTATTAATATCCATCATTTTATAGACATCAAGCTGTAAACATCAAAGCAGCAAATAAATACTGTTGATAATCTCATAGGGATCATTCACATGTAAACATATGCAAAAGTTGAACACTTGTAGTTGGTTCTCATTATGTAAATTGTTCTGCTACATCTGACTCATAACTTAATTTCTTTTAGATGGTAAAACAAACTGCAAATACGTGCTCCACCACCTGAAAGACTACAGGGCAGAATTTCAGATCTTTGCAAACTCTGAGCTAAAACATCAACACAGCAAGAGTAAGTCTGCAAGTTCTGAAGTCTGTCTTGGCAAATTACATCTGCTTTCCAGGATCAGCTTTTGTTTTTATACCAGTGCTGATCATCAACAGCGAGGCACTAGTCAGAATCTTCCCCAGAGATCTCAGGTGGGATCCTCTCTATGGACTCTTTAGAGGAACTTTGGGACTGACGCTGGGATGCTTGAGGGCTTTCCAACCCAGAATGCATCAGGGGTAAGTAGATATCATCCATGTTTGGTAAAACAAACACTTTCTGAAGAAGAAAAACAAGGGCAAAGGTCAAAAAGATGGGTGTAATGAAGGGTAAATTGATTTGAAAATGTATTAGTGATTGATTAGAAAATGTATTAGCATCAACGGTTGGAAATTTTACCTGAAACTCATCCTGCAGTTTCTTTTCAATCCACTCAGTCACGTGGCAGAAGGTCACCTCCCTCTCCCCGAGTTTAGGACGGACGTGCAGATCTAACTTGGGTGGTGAACAGAAGCTGTACCTACAAATGAGATCACAACATCATCTCATCATGTCTCATACTTGAATCACTGCTAAATCACAGCTAAATATGGCAAAGAAAATAAGTAAACGTTTGTTTGGCAGCAGATGAGGTGCAAACAGTGTGAAATACCAGAAAAAAGTTAACATAACATGCTGCTACTTGGGATAAGATTAGTGATTTATTTCCTACCATATCCTGTCTGTAGGAGGCGGTGGGATGTTGATGACCAGAGTCCCTGACAACTCCTGGACCTCGACAGTGAGCAGCAGCGGAGTGTTGGACATCTCCTCAAACTTCTTCTTGATAAACTCATTCTCTGTCGCCTTCTGGAAATACTTGGATTTAGCGATTTTGTCCACAAACTTTAAAATTTTCCTTCCAGTTTTTCCACCACCTACTGTCCTGTAAAAACAAAGGAGAGGAGAGGAGAGGAGAGGAGAGGAGAGGAGAGGAGAGGAGAGGAGAGGAGAGGAGAGGAGAGGAGGAAACACAAAGAGAAGAAACAAGAAGTCTTATTTGGACGCTAAAGTGGGAGAGATGTGAGATTTACATCAAAGTAACCTGAGCAAAAATGTAAACACCCCATGTGACACTTTAGATTTTTAATAGCATTAGCTGTTGCACTATATATTAAATCATACACAGTTTATTTTGTTGATCAGTGTGGTACAGATTACTGTCAGTTAGAACACAATAGTAACATCTGGCATTCAGAGAAATTCATGTGGACACAGTAGGGGCCACTTAAAAGACGTCACCACTCAATATCTTGTGTGTCCACCATTGGTTTCACATAGAGCGACACATCTTCTCATCGAGTTGACAAAGGGTGTCAATTGTGGCCCATGGGATATTATTCCGCTCTTCTTTGAGTGAATACTCAGCTATGCAGCAACCACTCTGGTGGATATCTCTGCATCAAGCATGACAATGGCATGTTCCCAAATGATTTGCGACATCTGTGGCACGGTGACATCTGATGAAATGTGACATTTGGAGGTGTCATCAGACATCATGAGCTCATTTTGGGGAGCACGTTTCATCCCATGTACTAATACTCTACATGGGGCGTTTATATTTTTGCTCAGTATAAAATAAAGGAATGCACCGTCTGGATGTGATGTGGGCTATATACGACACACAGACTACTTCCTTCCACTGTGTAAAAATGAGCATTCATGTAACAGAAGGGTAGAAGAAACACATGTCACCTACAAGTGTCACATAGCAAGTTACGTTGACTCACACGCACATGATAAAATTAGAAATTGAATTGTGTTGTGTGGATCAGTTGTGTAGGTGGAAGTTATTACGTGTTCCATCAAAGATTCAAATACGGCAGCACTGTGCAAAAGTCTTAGGCTGCCTTTAGCTTTGCTGTTTTTGTAGTAAGCATACATATTTGTTTCCCATTCATTATAAATTCACTGATTATTATTTAGATACAAGAAAATATACCCTATGTGAACAATTTTAAAAAGACATCACATCTATAAGAAAAAGTCAGGATTTAATACGACTGCTGTCTTTGCAATAAAAAGTATCCCAAATAATAAGAGGTGGCAATTGTTTAAGGGATCCTGGTGTAAAATAAATAAATAATCACAGTAAATTTCATATGATCAACACAAAATAGTTCAAAACATGTTAAATACAAAAGGTCACATTAAATACTTGCCCTTTGCTCTGTAGAAATGGTTTCTTTTTTCTGAAATGTCCTCAAAATCAAGGCCCTTAAATCAATCATTTTCCTGCGCATTTTAACTCGTATAATAACTTTAACTTGTGAATAACCTATATCAACATAACCTTCCATCAGTGTCGTAACTTAGAGGGTACCTGTACTGAATTTTTCTCGCTAGCTATTTCAAAAGATCATGTGTAACACTAGCGGTTCTGTCAAGTATTTAAAGCCCATTGCCAAGTATGCATGAGCATTAAGTCACTGCTCCATCAGTCAGTCATGGTCAGCGACATGTTGCCACATTCACAGGCTGTTCCAGCACACAGACTGTTTTTTTTTTTGTTTGTTTGTTTTTTTTGATTAGACTCATTGTATTGTCTGATTACCTGGGCTGTGATGGACTGGTCATTGACCCCGTGCAGCAGACACCAGTCTAAGATGTCACTGTATCTTATTGAATAGGTAATCGTTTAGACCCATTTAATCAAAACTGCTAGCCACAGTTCGCTTCTTGAACATGTGCTTTCCACTCAGTCTGGCTCGCTGACTGCTGCTTGTTTACTCACATTCGATCACCCGGAATCAAAAAGGGTACGTCACTTCAGTTGCTGCTCCCCATAGGTTCTACCCCCATGCATAATTAATGTAATTAAAAGGTCCAGTGTGGTGCATTTATGGTGATTTTTTTTTTTTTACTGAATTTGCAGTTCTCTTGCTTATAAGTGATACACGAAGGATGATTAATGTGATAAGCATGACCAGGACAGGCACACTTCAAAGTCCATCCATGAGAGAGACTACCTCTCATCATAGTATGCAGCTTTTGAACCAAGATGCATCTGTGTAAATGCTAACTTACCCTTCGTTTACCGACACAGAGCCCTTGTCCCCCACCGGCCCCTGAGGCTCAGAGGGGAGAAGCTCTTCTTCATCAGACGACCCCGCGCTGGAGGACTCTTCATCGCTGTCTGCCAACACACTGAGGATTGGCCTACAGCTGGGACAACACACACTGAACAATGACAAACTCACAAATGGCTAAAAAAAAAAAAAGAATGCTTCCTCCTCATCAGACCTGCTTCTGCTATTGATAGGATAATGTCTAAAACTTCCCAAGAAGGAATGAACATGTAAATGTAAAGGTATAAGTCAATACACTAGTGCCACAGGTTTTACTGCTGACCATGGCAGTGTTGAGAAGGTTTTTATTTTGAAATGCAGTAGGTTACAGATTACAGGATGGAAATGTAATAATTTATACAACTATTTTAGTTACTTTTTGTAACGTGTCTTAAACTGGGGAATAAAGTTAGAAAGTCATAAAACATATACTCAATACTTAAACTTTGAGTTATTTAAGTAAAGTAAGTTCTTCAGTGTAACTTGATTTGAGGTTGAAATGAAGCACTACCCACTGGAATGTTTAATTTGAGAAGAAAAAAACATTTCAGCACTCGTGTCTTCATCATCTTCATTAATTTACCAAATTTTGACAATATTTTGAAGTAAATGTTTTACAGAAACATGACAAATATATTAATGTATCGAAGATTTTCTCACGTTTATACAGCTCTGGAAAAAATAAGAGACCACTGCAAAATTATCACTTTCTCTGATTTTACAGTTTGTAAGTATGTGTTTGAGTTAAATGAACATTTTTATTTTATTCTCTAAACTACCGGCAACATTTCTCCCAAATTCCAAATAAAAATGTGGTTATTGTTGTTATTTAGTGCATGTATTTGCAGAACATGACACATGGTCAAAAATAACAAAAAAAATGCAGTGTTTTCAGATCTCAAATAATGCAAAGAAAATAAGTTCATATTCATTTCTAAATAACTCAATGCTCGTTTTAACTTGGGAAAAGTTCAGAATTTAATATTTGGTGGAATAACCCTGATTTTCAATGACAGCTTTCATGTGTCTTGGCTCTCCACCGTTGCTGTTGGATGACTTTATGCAGCTCCTGGCGTAGAAATTCAAGAAGCTCAGCGATGTTCAGTGGCTTGTGACCATCCATGTTCCTCCAGAAGTTTTGAGTGGGTTCAGGTCGGGAGGTTGGGCTGGCGATGACAGGGTCTGCATTTTGTGGTCCATCATCCACACATTTATTGACCCAGCTAAGGCCAGGAGCATTGTCCTGATAGAAGAACCGGTCCTTAGAGTTTGGGAACATTGCCAGAGCAAAAGTCGAGTAGTTTTCAATAGTTATTTTTGGATTCCAATACTAATAGAACGGTTTTTGCCAATTGCAAGACAGTAGTGATGTTCACAGTAGTGGTTTTTATACTTCTCCTTCTTAAATAACACATGGATCAGGTGTTTATTAAGTAGAATAACGTGTGTTTGTGTTGGAATTCAATAGACAGTGGAATGGAATGGCTGCCATACATGCAGACATGCTGATTTCAGAGGAAATTGCAGTGGTCTCTTAATTTTTTCCAGAGCCGTATTTTTACAGTTTTTCAGGTATTGCTATTTTTATATATTTAGTTTTCATTGCTGATATTAACTTACAGTAATTTCTGGTATCTTTAACTCTCACTCAGATGGAAAATTAGTCGTTAATATTAAAAGAAATATTGATATTTTTTTTTATCATTACTGACAACACCCCACCATGAACATTTTTATTGTCATCATGTCCAAGTCAATGGAAATGGAAGTCCTACAAGCTGTAGGTGTGATTGGTCCCAGTATTTGTGTCCATATAAAGTATCTGAACAGAGGGACAGAGCCACAAGTTACTTTTTCAGCAAAATGTATAATTAATCATCTACGGCCATTGCCATTTGGCTTAACCCATAAAGACCCAGTGCTACTTTTGTGGCAGTTCCCAAATGCATTTTTCTCTCTAATCTTTCATAAGTAATTTATCACCATTTATTATAATATTATCCTTTGCACTTTGCTTTTTTTATTGTAAATTATGTATTTTCCTCTATTTAATTTTTCCTATCTTCAATTTAGATGTTCAAGTAAACTCACTGTAAATTCAAAAGTTATTATATCAAAACACAGAAAGCTGAAGAGACAGTAACTTGATCAGCAAAGATATCAATAACTGAACGTAAAACAAGCATCTCTGTCCACTGTCATGTATCAAACTCCATGGGTTTTACTGGTGGATCAATGTTGTCGAAGAAGATGTTTCCACGTTCCCTACAGAGCCTCTGAACATTCAAATGGGTCATATCTGAAGATCATGAAAAGATGACAAGCTGCCTTTTACACCAATTACGTATATGTATTGATAGGATGAGTGGATCAGTAGTTATAAATATTTTAAATCAGTAGATGCTTTTGGTTGCCAGTGGAAAATGATGAATCACTGCTGCATTCGCTGTTTATTATTCACTCTGAACACACAAATCAAGAAACTGCACTTAATTTGGCCGTAAACAATCATTTTTAAACATTTTATTTTTACCTATGAACAGGGGTCTTGATCTTGAATGGTTATTTAATTAACTCCATTAAACTTCCTCCCCAGTACTGACCGTGGGCTGCCGGTGTCAGTGGTGCAGTCAGTGTCCTGGCCCCCCTCCTTGCCCAGCTTGGACAGGTTAAACTTGGTCTGCAGGGTCATCTGTAGTGCACCAGTGTAGACCATTTGCACCTCCATCCACAGCCCTGTAGGGAGCATCATAGAGAACAACACCACAGCCAAAATGAAAATAACACTCATAGACAAAGCCTAACCCTAACACCGCTGCTTAGTAGGCAGATTAAAAAGCTTTCATTGTGATTATGAAGCGTTGAAAACAAAAATATATATGACAGGTTTTAATCTCCCTGAGGGGCTGACACATGTGGACAGGGAAAATCTGAAAACTGGATAATTTGCTGATGGGTGGTTGTATAACACAAAAGTAGTCAGAGAATCAAAAAGAGAAATGCTTTTGCCTTGTCAGGTTAAACACATATGCTGATACACTTAAAACCCTTGTCATTAATGCACTGCCAGAATGCCTGGTTTTAAAACACTCTCACAAAAAAAGCTATATGGTCGTAAATTTGTAGGTGTTGTTATGCCTCCCCAGCTCTGTATATTACAACACTTTACCAATGTCTGCTCTGATGCTTCATGCCTCACAAATGTGATCTCAACAGCAACAGGTCATCTGCTTTTTACCTCATCAAGGATACACTTGTATTTGACCTCCATTAGCCTAAAATCCACTTTTTTTTTTTTTTCAATAAGTCATCCTGAATTCCGGGATGACAGTAACTACAGATGATTGCTTTTCACCTCTCTAGGTCAAAGGTCAAGGGTGAAAAAAAAAAAAAAAAAAAAAAACTCCACAAATTCTATACATTTCCAATTGTTACCCTGGGGCTACATTTAAAAAATATTATCAAACCAAACTATTCTGATGTGAATAATTCATTGCATACATGTATACTGTCAATATTTTGTGCCACCAAAAGTTTGACATTGCAAAGTTAAAAGTGAAGGTGACAGTAAATGAAAAAAAAAAAAAAAGACATTTTAAGTGAGGGACAGTAGTTCCTTGAAATTCAAAGTTGAACCAATTTGTTTATATTTGTATATTTAAGATCAACGGTAATGATGGAAATTTGTAAGCACTCTAGGAACAAAAAACACCTAAATGCTTTAGAACGACACCAATATCAAGGATAAGAGATTTTAGTTTTGACCAAAAGATTAGTTGTTGTTTTTTTTTTGTTTGTTTTTTTTTTTAATTTTGGGAATTTTCATGACCTTGAACTTTGACCTATAATACCCAAATGTAATTATTTGTAGTCACTGTCATCTGGAAATGACATAAAAAACTGCAAACTCTATACTGCTAACAAATGGATAAACACCAATAATCAAGACGTCCATGGCACAGGTGATAAATATGCATAACAGACAATCATTCTCTCTGTGAATCCAGTGTGTTCATCAGCCTTTGCAGAAGTTCTCTGAATGCTTTCTATTCACATGTAGGTTTTGGTGTGTTTGAGCTCCACTCTGTAACTCACCTCTGGGGTTGATCTCTGGTCTGGAAGTACCTGTGATATGCGGCATCGAGCATCCCATATCCATCTCAGTCACAGTCAGTTCATTCATAAAGTAAGGCAGCTGTAAAAGTGATACAACTACATCAGCATCCATTTTAAAATGCAAAAGTAATGTTTAAAAACCTTTAGCCTCTTCTTTGACTTCCAACTTCTGCAGTAACTTTTACAATTAAAAACTTTTCATGATTAAAACTGTTCGCACTCTGATTTTGCTGAGCTTCTTCTGAATCTTATGGGAGACCACATCTGCCCAGTGCTTCTCGCGGAGGAAGTCCCAGAAGATTCGTCCAATTAGAGCATTAGCCCACGCAGCTTGGCCCTTCCCGGGCTGCTCTGCTGGATCACAAGTACACTGCAGAACATATAAGAGAGTGAGATTTGAGCAGGAATAAAGATACTGCAAAATGAAGAGAACTTAAGAGTTAAAACTACTTTTGATATCGAACATATTTTGTGTGTTGTGTGGCTCTAATGTCTATAGATTTATAACATTTTAGAGGTCGCTACTGCAGTGTGGACAGGTCAAGGCTATGTGTGCTTTGTCCAGAGTTTTATCTCTCAGACAGAACTGCAACACACAAACAGAAGTGCAGTAAGAGACAAGAGCAAAATGAGCCCAAGTAGCTTTTTTTTTTCCAAGGGAAGATAGAAAATACAGGCAGAGTACAGGAACTCTGAAATGGTGCATGCTTTGCAGTTTTGGTAAAAGCACGTAAGCTTTGTCAGGATGTACGAAGTCTAAATGTCAATCAATGTGCAGTTAAATGGTCCCTGTCAGTGCCTTACTGTTATATAAGTTGTTCATTGAACTACTACTTTCATGTGCATGGTGTATTTTACTGCTGGATATGTTTTACATTTGTGCTAATTGAACTACTTCATATACTGTTGGTAGTTTAATCCACACCGAATCATATTCTACAAGATCATATGCATATAGCATTGCTGTCCTCTAAGAACCATGTATCTGTAAAACTCAACTTACTGAGCTCAGACAAACACACCTGCTTTCACCACAGACAATCAAAATAAATACATTTGAAGATATTTGCACAAATGTAGTCAGTAAAATGTACCATATCTACCTCTATGCAATGGAGTAGTATAAAGGAGTATAAAATGTAAAAACTCAATTAAAGAACATCTTGTATTTGTACTTTAGTAGACAATGGGTGGTTAGTTTGATTACATTGCTGATCGACACTTGAAACTTTGAATAGTTTCACTTGGTTTGTCTTAATCTATTTCACTCAACATGGCTTACATTTACTTTGATGGTGGGACTGGTCTCTGCGCTGTTCGCTTCAGGGATGGACAGGGGGGTTAGCTCCTCCATGGTCAGAAGACGTGTCATGTAGTGGGTGTAGTCTAGCACTGAAAGACCCCTGGCGGTACTGTACGCCTGACTCACATTGACTGAGGCCATTAAAGGGGCTGGAGGTGTGGAAGGGACATCGTCGTCACTGCTGCCCACTCTGCTGGAACCTCTACTGCTGGGAACATTGCACTGGGTGATGAGATTCTGAGGCTGTAATGGGTCTCCTGGAAGCAAATGGAGGCAATGTTGACCTGAATCTGGAATCCAACCCTAGTCTGATACATGCAGAAATCATCCTACAGACCATGGATGTCAAACTTGTTTTCTTCCAGGGGCTACTTTCAGCCCAATTTCATTTCAAGTGGGCCAGACCAGTAAAATAATGACATAATAACTTATAAATGATGACAAGTCCAAATTTTTCTCTTTTTTTTAGTGCAAAAATAACATTAAATTATGAAAATATTTACATTTACAAACTATCCAAATAAAAAAGTGTGAATAACCTGAAAAAAACTAAAATAAGTCCAATTGTTGCAATAATATGCCTAAACTTATCATTTATACATGTGCAATACAGATTGGATCTACAAAGGCACAAAACATTTAGTAAGAGGCAGAATATTGCTATTGGCGTTGCATTTAATTTTCTTCAGACATTTCAGATTGTTCATATTTGTTCAGATATTTGATGTTTTATTGCTAAAGGATAGTTTGTTAATGTAAATAGTTTTATAATGTAATATTATTTTTCATATTAAACCAAGAATACAATTTGGAGTCATTATTCATGGGTCATTATGCTACTGTTTTACTGGTCTGTATGTGTATTGGTCTGTATGTGGCCCCTGAACTAAAATGAGTTTGACACCCTTGACTGTTAATATCTTCAGTGTAATTTTTGCACTTTGCAATTTCATCCCGCGGGCTGGGGTGGAACCTTTAGCGGGCCAGTTTTGGCATGTTTGACACCCCTGCTACAGACTGTTATAGACAACCTACAGAGCCAGGGCGGGCACTCTTTTATGATCTGTTCAATAATAAGAATTAAAAGAAATGGGTTTGTAATAAAGAAAAAACATGCAAAATGCATTCTACTACATAATGAATCAAATATATGTGTGTCTATAGAAACAACTGCGACAGATGACAGATCGAATGATTTTTTCATGGTGTCTCTGAAAGCCAGACAACTATGAAATCTGTGTTTTCACTAAAAGGGAATGAAATGCATGAACTGGAGCATGTAATCCATAATCCACACATACATAGCATTTGTATAGATGCCGTCTCCTCACTAATGCATTAATGTGCCTCATACCCGATCTGGACACACATCTGCCAGGCCTCTGTTTGTCCCTTTCCTTCTCCCTCTGTGCATCCACCGACGCAAACAGGAAATGGCGAAACCACTCCTCTTTCTCTCTCCCTGTGCGGCCGAAGAGATAAAGAGTAGTGCTTGATGGATGGTCACGGCTGACTTTAGAGAAACCCAATAGCTCCACTTCGGGTTTCTCTGTGTGACCCTCCACCTCCTTCACCTCATCATCCACCTCCTCCTCCTCCTCCTCCTCTGGGACGTTCACTCCTCTGGCTAGTTGAATACAGATAGGATACTTTGGGTTCCACACCCTTTTCTGGGCCAACACAGATGGCAGTAGGAATACCTTTGGGGAAAAGTAGCAGAATTTTGCTATGACAAAGCAAATAACAACTGTTAAGTGGGATTTTTAAAGTCACTGAGGCCAGACACACCATTCATGAATCATTAATATTGAGGATTAGCAAGAGGATGTTTGTGTGTATTACACATTCAGAAACTAACACTGAACAGTCTCACAGAAAGTATAAAGTATTTGTTTTCTTCACAGGTACAAGTACATCCTGATTAGTACTGAGTCTCCTACTGAAAAACGATGATGCAGGTCAGTTGGGTTTATTTCATACTTTGCTCTTTGTCAGCTGAAAACGCCGGGTCTTCACAAAGGTGGTCTCGTGGACTCTTTCACCATACGTGGCCCTGCGGCGGATATTGTTACGTGGGGTGTCCAAGCGGAGACAAGAACCCTCCAGCGTGGCAAACACAGAGTGAGTCAAAGCTGGATGGTAGGTCTCTGGGTCGTAATCATGTATTTCATTCATCCAACCCTGAAACAGAAGCAGGTTATTTAGATCAACACCTCTCCAGCATAATTACAAGAAAGTAGTTAAAATTCAACACTTGTCCCAATCTCGAAAATATTAACTAATTTACAATTAAAGTAACTATGATTCGCTTATCTGTGATATTTAGTTTACTATTTAATATCAATTTAGCTGTGGAAAAAAAGCAAACATTTTGTTCTTCTTTTTCCAGGGAATGTCAGTGTTCTGAATTTTCCTTCTCAGGCAGGGTATGTTCCCAAGTTATAACCTACTGTTGACACACTTAACCAAGGCTTTGGATTAAAATGTCAGTCTTTACTTCACTGTGAGTACACTGAACTCAAAACAACCTCTGAATAGGGTCAGACAATATGAAGAAAATATCATGATAAAAATGTTCACTTCTGTTGATGTAAATATTTATTGCAATAATGTCTGCATTTCTTTTGCTTTAAAGGTTTATTTCTAGGCTTAAGTGATGGTTATTTGTGGTATTAGACTCTTCTTTACATTCATTATTTGGAAAATTTTTTATAAATTTAGAGGGAGAACATTCAAAATAATTGCTGATATTAGTAGTAGAAGGGTTTTTTTTTTTTCTCTTTATCTCAGCATCAGGATATGCATGAATAGAATTAAGCAAACAAGACACTGAACAATTCTGTTCAACAAAATTCCTAAATGTAAAAAAAATGCAGAATGTAAAAAAAAAAAAAGAATAAGGGAGGAAAAAAGGTAGCACATCATCATGAAGATGTTATGTTTCTCAGTAAATGGCTTTACTAGGCCTCTGGCCACTTTATTAGGTACACCAGTTCAACTGTGTATTACCACAAATATCTAAGAAGCCGATCACACAGCAGCAGCTTAATGCATGTAGACATGGTCAAGACGATGAGCTAAAGTTCAATCCAAGCATCAAAATGAGGAATTAAGGTGATTTAAGGGACTTAGAACATGGTATGGTAGTAAATGCCAACTGTCGGATGACTCCCTCCAGCTGGATAACATGTCACATAACATGTCACAAAGTTAACATTATCTCAAACTGTTTTTTTGACTAGGACAGTGATTTCACTCTACTCAAGTAGCCTCCACAGTCACCAGATCTCAGTTCAAATAGCAGATTTGGGAGGTGGTGGAATGGGAGAGTCTCATCATGGAAGTGCATCTGAGAAATCTGCTGCAACTGTATGATGTCATCAAGTCAAAACTGGACCAAAACATCTGATGAATGTTTCTGACACTTTGCTAAATTTATCCCATGAAGAAATAAGGTACTTCTGAAGGTAAAAGGGAGTAAAAGGAGTACCTAATAATGTGGGCAGTGAGGGTGTACTGTAATACGATATAGCTCTGACATCCTCCTAATTTATACAATGCAATAATCATGCAATATCACAATAAATGTCACATTTATTTCCATCCAGTGTTACATATATTTTTGTCCAAGATGTATTCATGATGGAGAGTCAGACCACAATGTAAAGTCTTCTCCAGTACATCTCAAAAATTCTCAAAGGGGTTCAGGTCTGGACTCTATGGTGGCCAGTCCAAGTGTAGAAACTATGTCTTATCCTCCCTGAATCACTCATTAACAGCCTGATCCTGATGAATCCTACACTGTAAAAAAAACCCCGTTGTTTTTACGGAAAAAAAACGGCAGTTGTGGTTGCCACAACAATACTGTAAAAAACACATCAAACCGTAAACATATTTACAGAGTAACATGTAGATTTAACATTATAAACATGTATATTTAACATTGAATGTAAACAGTATATGGAATTCACCTTACATAGACCTGCATGGTGCCCACAGCATTTTATAAAGTCACCAGGCCCTACTGGGAGTAATTTAGGGTTCAGTGTCTTCAGAGTTTTGCAAGGACACTTCACTATTGTGAACAGTTGGAGCTAGGATTCGAACTGCTGACCCTTTAGTCATTGAATGACCCGCTCTACCAACTGAACCACAGCCACCCGTTATTTTACATATTTAAAATCCTAAATTGTTAAATGTTACTTCTTTATTACTTTTTTTTTTTTTTTTTTTTAAAGCAAATAGGCTGTTATTTCAACATTGTGCTCTTGTATAAATGGCACCACATTGTTTTTCAATTTACAGTTTATTTTCTCAGAACAATAGAAATACATAATTTCTACGTACAAATCTGGTTTTGTTAACATACTCTTCCTGTAAAAATGACAGCTACATTTGATTTAATTGTTAACACAAAAATCTTCGCAAATAAACAACTTTTCATTGTATTTTCACTTACAGATTTTTTATGTTGCAATTTTACTACTTTTTGCTGTTAATTCTACAATAATTTTTTACAGTGTGGTATTGTCATTTTCAAATACATGTGCGTCATCGGAGTAGAGGAAAATCCACTGATGTTCAGACCTGGTCATTCAGTATATTTAGGTTCAGCTAATCTCATTTTATGGGCACATAATGTTTGTGAACCTAAACCTGACCAAATGGAGAAACCCAGGATCATAACACTGCCCCCTCACGTTTGTACTGTAGGCACTAGGCATGATGGGTAATTACTTCATCCTGTCTTCTCATCCTGATGTGCCCATCACTCTGGAACAGCGTTAATCTGAACTCATCAAACCACATGACCCCAAATCTAAAAAACAGACCAGCACAGTGACTTACTGTGCACCAGTACTTCAACATATTTAATATTTTTAATATTATATTTAATACTTTTCTGAGTGTGAGTGTTGAAGATCCTTACAGGCCAAGAGTCAGGGAGCTACAACACACAAACTGTATTAGACTTAATCTTCCAAAGCTTTTCTTGAAATATCAAGGCTATAAATAAATCAATAAATCAATAAATAAATCAATAAATAATGGATTAGATTTCTATAGTGCTTTTCAAGGCACCCAAACCACTTTACATTATTGATCCATTGTTCAAAATAAATAGATAAACACAGCTGATAGAAAATCTTGTTTTCTGTAAAATTTTCTGGCTTTAGTTTCTGGCTAATTTTAGAAGTTATTGACATGTTTAGCGAGCTGAATGCTACTAAACAACCCCCAACATAAAAAAATGTTCATTCTTACATAATAGCTTCAACTAACTAATGAGCGATGTGTTATAGTAATGTAAAACCTGACTTGGTGGAGTCACACTCAGCCTTAATCTCTTTAATGTGCTTCCAATCGAACATCATAAGAGCTGTCACTCATCTGAATAAAACACCCCACACACTCCGCTGCTCTGCCTCTCACATCTTAACTTCAGACTGAATCCAAACTACTAATGACCAAACAAGGGATTTATCTCGGCGCTGAGACGGTAGAACAGACTGTAGATCCAAGTGATCACCATCACTCTCCAACCCCCAACCTGCCTCACACCCTGACAAATTACAGCTTCCTCCTGCTATTTCCTGCCACTAATTGCCTCAGGAAGTGACAGTGTTTGGGTGGTAGCTGTCGCCGTGTGTCAAGCTCAGTCAGGAGGAGAACTGTAATTACTGCTGCTGCTCCTGCACTTTTTATTATTGAAGATTTTAATTGCATTCTGGACACCTTGTGTAGTTACTTGCCACTCTCAGAGGATTTAATCTGTGAAGGAAACTGTCAGTGACGGTGCTCTAGTAAAAAGTTGATGATGCTCTATTTAAGAACACGCTATGTAGGTATTAACCAATTACCACCTTTCATTTTCTTTCTTTTTCTTTCTTTTTTTTTTATGAGACATCCTTCTTCTGCCAAGTCAATTTTAAAATACCAACTAGAATAGGGACACAATTTAATTTAATTTCCATTTCAATCATTTCCCATATAAAAAGCATTAATCTGTATTCTTCAGGTACCAAGCTGGAATGGAAGTTGTATTTATATAGTAAATACAGCATATTTTTCCTTAAACAGACAAATGGAGGGCTCCCAGACATAAATGCTACCTCGTATTGTTAAAATCTTATCACCATGAGTTAGAGGAGACTTAGCAGATGTATTGGTGTAAATTTTATGTATGTACTGTACTGTAAATTATGGGAAAGATGGCAATGTAAAAAGTCTGCATTTCTGTATTCAAACAGACATGTCTGCTCAGGATTATTGGGTTTAAGGGTTTAACTCCTTTCACTCTGAGGCTCATAGGTCACATTCTGTAAGTCACTGCACTGTAAGAGTCATATTGTATAAACAAGGATGACTGCAGCTACAATTGTGGCAACTACAGTATGGTGTACTTATTATAAATGGTCTACAAATAATAGCAAGTTTTAAAAAAAAAAAATAAAATGTTTCTGCACTCTAGTGATGACACGATCCACAAGTCTAAACATACAAAATCAGGAAAAAATTAACACTTAAACCTCCACTTTAAATATGGATATTTTTCTAAAGAGTTATCTTCACATTCTATTTGCACAACCCTTTTGAAATACTGCCACAGACCAGTTCAAACACCTAGACCATTCATTGTTTCTGAAGTAATTGAAATTGTTGAGCAGCAGTGATTGGTTAAAGATGGGGTACAAGATCTTAGAAAAACGGTTCGAGTAAGCTACATTCTGAAAATACACAATTCAAAAGTCCAAACCCTTTTCTTCAGACATCCCCCAAAACCACACCTCCAGAATACTGGCACAGTCAATGCTTGTTCCCAAGGGTTCACGAGCGCTGCACAGCAACAATTCCCCCGGCTCTGGTTCAGGCTCCAGCTCGGATCCATGCATACTTCATTCAGTCTCCTCCAACACCTCCACTCTTACAGAAAAGCCCCAGTTCATACCTATCTGGCTAACGTTACATTTCCTAGTCATTTATGTTAGTGACAAAACAGTTTTCTGGCGAACTTTACATCCTAACATAGCTAATATAACTAGCCAAGCTCTGGCTCTGGCTTCATTTCCTGTACTAGTGCTCCAAGCGTCTGAGAACAAGCGATTCGTGCACGAAGAGGGGGTACATGCAGAGCGGGAGGGACAAATGGCAGTTGAGTTTGATAGACATATCACCGTTGAATCATTTCGAGTGGGCGCTTAAAATGATTGGATGGTGTTTTTTCAGTCCTGTCCGTTCCACAGGTGACTACATTTTTTTATTTTTTTGTTAGAGCATTTAATTAATTGGTTGTAATCAGGGTGTGAAGGGGATTTTAAGCAGTATAGTAAAAAATGCTCCAGGAAAACATCTCGCACCCCACCTTTAAATGAAATATGCGTCACATATGTTTGTGTAAAGAATGCTGACATGAGATCTGAAACATAACCTGTTAACTGTTGCCAATCAGATGAATAGGATACTCTTTTGGTTCATATATTTGTAGATCTGACTGTCAGAGTCAGTGTCTCACCAGCCATGAACCTCACCGCACGTCACTGCTGCACACTGACCAATTTCACCTCTGAAGCTGCACAATTTTCATCTGTGAATCAAAGTACGAGTCTGTGTGTATGATTTGCAGGTTTGCACAAGATATAATTCTGGGAATCACACCAATCTTCCACACATCGACTGCACAATCACAGGTCGACCCTGCTGCATCGGAACCAAAGGACGGTAAGAGCCCCTCCACCATGACTATTCTTATTAAGTTACAAAGCCTGTACAGCAGAATGTTTATAATTATAGGTCAGTGGCACGACACTAAAACTCAGAACTATGAAACTAAAGAGATGTTTTCATGTTGTAGATGTGAAATCACTTCCAGAGAGTACTGTGAGTTCATGCACGGCTACTTCCATGAGGAGGCTACTCTCTGCTCACAGGTAAGACAAGCAACAGCAGTTTAGTTGACACATTGAGAAACTCTTCTTTTCTTGCCTCTGCGTGCTATGGGAATTATGGTAAATACTAGTTACAATCTCAAAAATCGCACATGAACGCCCTTCATATTTTCTACTGGAGAGCTGGGAAAAATGTTGATTCACAAGCTGCCAAGATGAAAATAACCTTTGACCTTTTCAACATGGCGGACAGTAAGGAGGGATTCATCATGAATGATAAACAATGCTTTTATTAACGTTCTGCTGCTGTTAGCTAATGATTTTGCATATTTATTGCATTTAGCAACTTGGCCATTTTTCATTTCTCTGTAACAACAAAATCACTTGAACACTATGCACTTCAAATTTCACTAGTGGAAAGGATCATTTTCCTGATAGCACATATAAAGGCAGCATTAATCCCAAAGTTATCCTCTTTGTTAAGTGTCAACAACAATCAGTTTAATCTGTCATGCAGTCATCTATAAAAGGTGACTGCTCCAGGTGAGGCTTGAACTCACAACCTCGGCATTGCTCTGCAGATTACTGTCTTATAAGTACCGCGCGCTGACCGATTGCGCCACTGGAGCCTGTGGCCCCTTGGAAGTTTAAAGGACTTTGGACTGAATGGAGATAACACTACAGGCCAGTGACTCCTCGTCGTGATTGGTGGCCTTTAGTCTTCATTTGTTTCCTCTGCCTTAGGTGGCCTGTATGGATGATGTGTGTGGTCTACTTCCTTTCCTCAACCCAGAGATCCCAGATCAGTTCTCCAGACTCTGGCTGTCCCTCTTCCTCCACGCTGGGTAAGTGGACTCTTAACTCTGTCCATCCTTCTACATAACTGTAGGTACAGCGACACAGAGATCAGTGGTGTATTTGATGTAAAATAGTAGTTTTATTTGCCTCAGTTACAAATCAGCAGGGAGTCTGGTGTGCCTGTGTTTTTGGTGCATATCTCTGCTGACATGACCCAATTATTGGAAATATCTGTACCCTGACATCTATAAAAAGAAACAGCTGGATTTATGCATGTAGTTAGTATTGAAAACTCTCTCCTGTCTTTACACAGCATCCTGCACTGTCTGGTGTCGGTGCTGTTCCAGATGACAGTACTGAGGGATCTAGAGAAGCTGGCCGGCTGGCTGCGTATCTCCATCATCTACATGCTGAGTGGCATCACAGGCAACTTAGCCTCAGCCATTTTTCTACCTTACAGAGCAGAGGTACAATGTCACTTCCCATCTCTTTATGGCACTGAAAAATAGGAGCAATGGCCCTGTAGCTCACCATGTTCTATCAAGAATCAATAACAAGTTGAATTTGTGAGGTTGTCAGGTTCTGCCACTATGTTAGAGTCCTGTGGTCTTGATGCAGGAGATCAATCTCCCAATATTAGTGGATGGTACTTTCACTGGAGGAGAACTCAGCTAATTACATGAGTCCATACATGACTTCCTATCAGTGCTCAAGAGTAACTACATTGATATCTCTAACCATTTCCATGTTATAAGCCACTAAAATATGGCCCATTATAAGTAAAGGCACATTTTTAATATTTAAAAAAAAATCATCTAAAATTTAAATTTCTACATTTCTCAACACTGGGAACAAACTTTGTAGACACTGTCCCAAGGAAGCTACAAATAAAGTTAGAAATGAATTCCACCAGTAGTTTTGGAGAAGAAAATTGTCAAAATCTAGACACAGTTGACCTTGAGTTTGACCCTTCAAGGTCACGTGAGGTCAAAGGTCATGGACCCAAATAAAAGTTCATATATGACTTCTTGTCTGTCCTCAGTAGTAACTGTATTGATATCTCTAACCATTTCCATGTCCATCAAAATATGACCCATTATAAGTAAAAGCAAATGTTTAATATTTCAAAAATGTGTCAAAAAAATTCAAAAATATTAATTTCTCAAAAATGGGAGTGAACTTTGCAGACATTGTCCCAAGGAAACTACAAATAAAATTTTAAATGAGTCTGACCAGGAGTTGTGTCAGAGACGTTTGAAGAAATTGCTAACGACGATGACAAAGACGACAAGGAAGATGACAAAGACGACGGCAAAGACGACGGCGAAGACAACAATGAAGATGGTGACGAAGACGACAGTGGACGCAGCGCCTTCACAATAATTCATGGCCTACTGTCTGAGTTAAATACACCCAAAGAACAAGTAAACACTAGTATTATCAGTGTTTCAGAAATATTTGCGTGAGTGGAGAGCAGAAAAAGCCTTAAATTACATTCACACTGGTTTTAAAAATGTCATGAAGTTTTAGTGTGTGATGTGTTGGAGCATGACCAGTCCAGCTACAGGCAGCTGAGGTGGAACAGTATGAGCTAACTGTTGTGGGAAGACCTGCAGCTGAGCTTTCCTCTGTTTTTCCTTTGCTCTTAGGTGGGTCCTGCTGGAAGCCAGTTCGGCATCTTGGCCTGTCTGTTTGTGGAGCTTTTTCAGAGCTGGCAGATCCTCGAGCGACCATGGCGAGCATTTGCCAAGCTGCTGGCTATCTCTGTCTTCTTCTTCTCTTTCGGCCTGCTGCCTTGGATTGATAACTTTGCCCACATCTGTGGCTTTGTATCAGGGTTCTTCTTGTCCTTTGCCTTCTTGCCATATATCAGGTAGGTGAAGAAAGGATGTCTGGTGGGATATTTGTAACAATGTGACACATGTTTGACACTGTCTTGCATTTTTGCCCCTCTTAGCTTTGGCCGCTCTGATATGTACCGGAAACGGGTCCAGATCTGTGTTTTCCTGCTCATCTTCCTGGGTTTGTTCTCTGCCCTGGCCGTCCTTTTCTACGTCTACCCTGTCAAGTGTGAGTGGTGCGAGTACCTCACCTGCATCCCCATCACGGACAAGTTCTGCGAGAAGTACGATCTGAACGCCCACCTCCTGTGAACAGCAGCTCTTTCTTTTACGGATCTGCACTGCTCAGACTGGTGTCAACATTTCAAACTGCTGAAGTTGACATTTCAACTTGGTACTACAGTTCAGTGCACGTGTTTTTCTAACACACTGATGAAAAATTGTATCCTGAACATGTTAAGATTCTGTGCGGATGTTTCTGCAACTTCAGACGTTATTTGTGGTGCTGTGTGGGAGTGTACAACAGACCCAGTACGAAGAATGCATGACAGCCTATAGGCTTTGTTAGTCACTGAACACATTTACACGCATGGTGATGAAACTGAAGCGGACTGAAAAGACTCATGACTGATCCCAGTGTGTTTGATCTCTAGCTGGCCTAGTCACACTGAGTTCTACATCTGCAAGAGTGTTAACCCTTTGACATCCACTCTTTTCATGGGACCCTAGGGTTCGGTTTAGGACTGTAGAGGAAGTGCAAGGTCAAACTGCATGTAGTAATCTGCATTTGTAAGGGAACATCTACTCGTTTCTGTGTTGAATATGTGGCTGAAATGCAACCTAAACTACACCAGGGTGAACACAGCACAAATGTAACCATTACCCTAACCCTAAAATGGGTCACCTATGAAAGGAGAATGTTAATAGTTTAAGGCATTTCTTTTTCTGCCAGTGTCTCTTCAGGTGAAACTGGCCTCACAGCACCCCCAAGTGGACAAAAGGAACATTAATCCTGTGATTGCCATGATGGGATTTTTTTCAAGTCGTAACAAGCTTCTTTACAAGTACAATGCTTAACTGTGCCTTATTGACACAACGACACAAACACGCATTCTGTCATTTTGTGCCATGTATCAGCCTTTAAAGCACTGCTTTCACAGATTTTTGTATTTACCCATTGTTACATGTAAAGAACACATCTGTGTATTATTAATCTTCTTTGTTGTGAACAGGTGTTACTGAGTTGAATTTGTGTCTTTTTTTTAATGAATTGTGGTGGCGTTTTAGCTACCTGACAATAAACACAAATACACACAAAATTTAGTTTGGTTTTCTCTGCCTAGCCATTATACAAACAAGTTGGGTGGTTGTTTTTTTTATATATATATA
>JAPQRP010000013.1:8613799-8625052 GCA_037367295.1 Apogon hyalosoma | reverse complement strand
AGAAATATAGTTGTGTTGATTTAATAGCTGTTTTGTCAACCCACAATGGCTGAAGGAGGAGAAGAAATGGATTTGGTAAGAGATTTGTCAAAGCCATTTTCAAGACGGACTTTTCAAGAAAAGCTGGACATCGTTGAGAGAGGTCGGACAATAGAGGGTATGCGTTTACATCACTTTCCCTCTGGGTCACACCCCTCTAAGTCGGACTGAGTGGCAAAAACCAACCTCTTAACATGACAGTGTAGCAGTAAACACAGCGAGACCGGGAAAAATGTGGAATATGAAATGAAATTAAGGACAATTGGACTCGACATTGATCCGTATGAGCTACCAAAGAACAAGTGGTCTACAAACATCGACATATGGCCCGAAATCACGTATCCTGACATCCAGGGTGTAGGGGATCATCGTTCTTATATCTAAAACAAACAAATATACATGGTTTCATCATCACTGATAACCAGAGTCCAAAACTAGAGCAGAACCAGCCGATCCAAAGTCCATTTACAGTAGACAGTGGACTGACCCAGTGAATATATGCAGGATCTACTGGTACTGTGGATATTTAAGTAGAATTAATATCAAATACTTTATACAACACAGATACTACTGCTTTGTACGAGCAGGGTATGACTTTATTCTTGTAAATTATTAGATTTTCCCACCTGTTTTTAAATTACGACATCATTCTCGTAATATTATGGCTTTGTTGTTGAAATATGACGATTTAATCTCATAAAACTATGCCTTTATTTTCATTGAATTATGAGTTTTTTTATAACTACAACTTTGTTCTCATAATATTATGGCTTTATTCTCGAAATATTATGACTTAAATATTACGATTCTTTTTGTATTTGACTCTATTCTCATAAAATTATGGGTTTCATCTCAATACTTTATGACTTTATTGTCATAGTGACAAGTGTTTTTATTTTCTCATGTGGTCCTAATATGCCGTCGTAGCTTTGTGCTCTAGTACCCCCGTATCTGAAAAACTGGGTTAGTCTTAGTTTAAGTTTGTTTACAAATCATGTAGAGCACAAGGTTCAGAATCACAAAATGAAGACAAAAACTATGAAATATGCTAACAAGAGCTTTACTAAGAATAATGTTAGCCAAAACAATATGTGCTTTAAGGTATGATTTTACCCAAAAATACAGCCTAAATTAATGTTACCTGACAGGAAATGGGATCCACAAATCTAGGTTTTGGTGCCTGGATTTGTGGATCCATCTACTTCTCTTTTCTTTGGCTTTCAGTGCCTGTAAAACAATAGCTCCGTCTGCTTTTCAAACCTGTTCGTACAATCAATCGCACAACAGCTCCTCCCCATTTTTATTAAATATTGTTCTTAAGTTTAGACAGTATTGAAGCCAACACTGCCACTCATCTCCCTCTTTCTGCCACTCAGTGGGCGTAACTGTGGTGACTTCCGCTAACTGTGACGTCACGTGCATACCCTCTATCCCAAAGTTTGCAAGCTTGTCACAACCAGGAAACTGATTTGTCTGTCACTTTCAGTCCACTAACTACGAGCAGTACGAATCTGTATGATAGAGTAATTAAACTCTTTTTGAGGAAAGAAAGGAGGATGGATTTTGTGTACAAATAATCAGAATTTTTGGTGAGTAAAATGTTGCTATTTTCCTAAATAATATTGCAAGTTTATGAGGTTATTATGGATGCTTTATGTGTGTCACAGCTGTAGCTGCAGTAAAAGGAAACTTGTGATTTGTTTAAGGCATTTATTGTGGCTACAGGAGTTATCTATCTGTGATGCAATGGCTCTTTATACTGCATTTCTGCATAAGATGGTTTTTATAGCCATAAAATAGTCATTGAGGGATGGATTGATTCAGACAGAGAACCACTGAAGGCTGAGTGGTGTACGGCCCGCCACTGCATCTATATTATAAAAGGCAAGTAAACTCTGTTTGTGTGTGTGTCTCAGGCATCACACAAAATCCCGAAAGAGGAGACTGCTGCAGTTTAGCATACTAATGTATTTTTGGTCAAGGAAGAGACTAGCAAACACAGCAAGTTGATAGGACCAATATTTTAGGAGATATTAGTAATTTTGAACTACAAAAACCTAACAATCACATTGCTATGCCCAGAATCATGTGAATATTTTGGCAGTGACTGCTGGACAAATGCAGTACAGCACACATGAATCCACAATAAATATCTGTGATGGGGGACCAGGATGTTGCCCCTCAGGGTCAGGATGTAGATTTTAAAAGCATCCCCCCTTTTCACATCCCACCCTCAGTACTGACAATGATGAAAGTTCAGGATCTAGAACCCATGGTTCCCCACATGTCAACGCGCTAGTGTATTTGATAAATTTCATTATAACACTAGTGCATGTGCCTGTGTCTAAATGTGTCCATACTGAGCTCGATCTCCCACAGATACACTGACATATATCTGTAAGATTGATATTTGATATCTCAGGTGCAGGTTCATTAAACAGAGCAACAACAGCCATGTACATATGGAAGAGAGACATTATTTTCAATTCTTTTCAATTACACCATTTATTTGTGGATGAGAGGCCCAAATATAAAGAAAAATATATGAAAAAATATCCACATTTTTCTATGGCTGGAGCCTTAATCTGTGATTTTATAAAAACTAGACATAGAGATACCGATTGAGCCCAATAAAGTCTTAGGTGTTATGATCCATTCATAGTTTATAGATTAAAGTAATGTGTCTCTAAAGAAGATGTGGGTTTAATCATTTTCAGCATCAACAGTTTCCATTTTTAGATCAGTTACTTTGAGACTCGTGCTGCTTATCATGGGTGCATTGGCTTCAAACAACATGAGTGGGAGGAATAAAGAGGAAAAAAATGCATAATACTGTTGACACCCTGTAGCATTCACTGTAGCTTTCTCTGATTTGATTTAACCCATAAAGAGCCAAACATCCACTGTCGACCTTAAACATCTACTGATCTATAATGTTTAATACCTGTTGATCCACTAATCCTATCAATACATGTAAATAATTGGTGTAAAATACAGTTTGTTATCTTTTCATGTCATCAGATAAGACACATTTGGACGTTCAGAGGCTCCATAGTGAACGTGGAAACACCGTCATCTTCTACAACATTGATTCACCAATAAAACCAATGGAGTTGGATCAATGACACTGGATGGAGACACTTATTTTTATGATTAGTTAATGATATTTTTGCTGAAAAGGTCAATTTTGTTCAATTTTGATATAATAACCTTTGAATTTACTCTGAGCTTTGAAGAACATCTACATGATCAGTGAATTAAATATAGGAAAATACATAATTCACGCTGAAAAACTTTAAATAAAGAGGATAAAATTACAACAAAGGGTGATAAATTATAAGGTTAAATGTAGAGAAAAGTTAATTTGGGAACTGCCACAAAAGTAGCTCTGGCACTTTAAGGGTTAAAGCGTAAGACGAAGATGAACATGTTTTTCAGAAATATACCGCCCAACGAGGACAATAAATTTAGGTAAGGAAATGTGAGTGTGACTGTCATCTTAAACATTTCATCTATTTACCTTGAGGGTGTCAGACTCAGCATAGGCAGTACCCCCTGTTAGAATCCCCTCTCCCAGCAGGCTCTGTGTTTTTCTGTATCGAGGGTCTGGAGATCTGGAGGAGCCCATCCTAATGAGCAACAGTCCAAGTAAGAAGCCCAGTGCCAACCCCAGAGCCAGGCCGGAAAAATATGGACTGAGAGGTAGGATGAAGTAGCCATAAGACAGCACTGCCACACAGAATAAGGTCATGCGTGGAAGAGGTGAGGTCCTAACTGGAGGTTCTGCGGGGAGCTGTGGCCCAGCAGGCTGGATTTTCATCTCAGTGGTTAATATTTGCATCACATCGCCGTCGGTAAGTATTTCCAGCTCCTCATCCCTGTGGTATTGTGGGTAATGATGCACGGGGCAGATGCTGCGGTGGTGTCTTCCTGGATGTCTAATCGAGGGCCAGTCAAACACCGGCAAAACCTCAACATCTGTTTTCCTAATATTCCTCCCAGGGGACTCCAAGCCCCCCATATCTGTGCTTCCTTCCTGACCCAAGCCTCTGGAACTGACCTGGTGTCCCCCCTGGTGTCCCCCCTGATGTCCACCCTGGTGTCCCCCCTGGCTCTTCCAGTGGTGTTTGGGGCTACTCGTGCTCTCCTCTCTCATGATTTTACTGAACATGCTGCTAAATGGTTCGTGCACAGCTTCAGAGAGTTTCCTCTTGGTGTCCTCGAGCTCCATTTTAAAGAAGCCACCTTTCAAACCCTCTGCGCTCGGTGAGAGTGAACTTGGAGATGGGGGCGCGGTGCGAGAGTCCCCGTTGCTGCGGGTTTTAGCCTGCGTTAGCTGCTTCCACAGGTGGAGGTTGAGGCGAGAGTCTGATTTGGACTGCGACACCTCGGGCTCTGAGCGGGAGATCTCTGTGGAGATTGACTTCACGAGGCTCAGAAGTGGCTTCGGCCTGAGAGTAGAGCTTTCCTTCAGCTCCAGCTCTGAGGAGAGGGACTTGACCAGGCTGGCGAGGGGTCGGTGGGAGGGTGAAGACGAAGGGCCGGGGGACAGGAAGCTGGGGCTTGTGGTGGAGCAGTTCCCCAGAGAGCCAGGGGACGAGGGACTAAGAGGAACATGGAAGGCCTGGGTGTGCAGCGCTCCCTCATCCTCCACTGAAAACTGCCTCTCCTTAGACAGAGATATGGAGGGGTAGTCCTCATCGTGATCAAGGGAAAAGATGAGCTCGCTGTCGTCCAGGCTGTCCCACTCTCCCTCTGTCCCAGTCAGCTGGATCACGATCCCCCGGGGGAGATGTCGCTTGGTCCCAAGGCTGCTGGCACCGACAGGGGAGTGGGTGGATGGCTCCTGGAGATGTGTGCCACCTCCTCCTCCTCTTTCCCCATTTTTTCCACCCTCTGCCATTTCTGCTCTTCACATCACACATCCAAGGCACCTAAGAGTCACTGAAACAGAGAACAAACAGAGACAGTGGTCAGTTAAGTCATTCAGCCTTTTTACACTTACACATTAATTGTGAAGGAAATTCTGATGTTTATTCTCTCTGTACAAATGATCATATATTGCTTTTCTGTTCCATTTGCCCACACAGAACTGGGTCAAAGGGCTTTTGTTTACTCTGCACCTTATGCATGGAATCAGCTGCAGAAAGACTGGAAACTAACTGAGCTAACATTATGGAGCAATTTTAAGTCCAAACTGAGAGTTCTTGAGGCTGACTCCATAACTTGCACTTGTTTTCTTCAATCTGCTTGTAAATGTTATTTTTTACTAACTATTTATTGTCAGATGTGTCTGTTATATGTGTTTTAACTGTGTAATCCTGTAACTGTGTGTTGTATTTGCTGCTGCCTCTCTTGGCCAGGACTCCCTTAAAAAAGAGGTTCTCAATCTCAGTGGGATTGTTCCTGGTTAAATAAAGGCTAAATTAAAAAAAATAAATAAATAAATAAAGTCTCAAAGTCAAAACAAATATAAGAATGAGTGAATGAGCTGCAGAAAGAAAGAAGTAGCATCTTTTCAACCCTTGCGGCTTAGTTCCACGGAAAGTGCTTACTAGTGCCAGTTACGCATTAATGTGTAGCTGTGAAGAGTTGTGTGAAATTTACATTCATCTGTAAAGTCTAGTGAGGCTGAATCAGAACCAAAGTAACCACTTCTCCCATAGCTGTCGCTCCACATACTGAATGAGTTGTAGAGGCAAAAATAGACAAGACAGCCTTTTCCCCCAAATGTTTCACAAACTAGAGCAGCAGCCCTGGATCTAATGTATTTTGTGTGCACATTACCAATGAGTTTATGAAGAGGGACTGTAATTGTACAGGGAATGAAAATGCATCACATAACCATAAGGACAGTGGGAAAAATGTATGTAGATAAATATATTGTTATTGTTGCCTCAAAGTATAATTGCCTTAGTCATACACTATATAGACAAAAGTATCAGGACACGTTGAATTCAGGCATTTCTTTTCTAACGGGTCTGGGCTACAAAACAATAATGACAAATATCATAATACAGTTTTATATTGTGATAAATATAAATACATTGCACTGGTTAGTTTTGTTTAAATTGTTATATTTGCTTCCAAAATGCCCCAGAGATAGTTTTTTACTTGATTTCAGTAAACATTGACTTTTTTTTTTTCTAAATCCATGACTATAATTTTAAACACTGTACCTCTACATTTCTAAAATATTTTTCATGCTATGACTGTAAATAATAATTTTCTATCACAACTAACCATCTACTCACATCTCACTTAGGAATAAAAATCTCCAATGAAACTTTAAGGAACTATTGATGTTTATAAACTATATGGACAAAAATATTAGAACACATCATAGCTACAGCTGTAAGATGTCCTGGTCATGCTGATTTGATATAAACATCAATATTAATAATCAATATGATATTTATCATAGTATAAAATTACATTATGACATTTGTTATTATTTTGTAGCCCAGACCCCTGTTAGAAAAGAAACACCTGAAGTCAGTGTGTCTCAATACTTTTGTCCATATAGTGTATGACTTAGGCAGTTATGTTATGAGGCTAACAATATGTAATTTCCACAGTTTTATGGTAAATGTAGACATCATCACATTCACTTTCCTGAGGAAATATGAGGCATGTCATCTCCTAAAAGAAACTGATCCAAACCCCAGAGTCACAACCTCTGCTGTCTTCTGGAGCTGCTTAAAGAGTTACTTATGTAACCCTCGGATGAATACTGAGGGGAGTTCAAAGAAGCTTTCTGTCACTCCACCCCCTTGGAGCTTCTGCGTGTCAGCAGCATTGCGTGTTTCCACATTAACAGCCACCACCTACTGACATGTCAAAATAATACAACCAAAAAGCTAACAGCACAGACCAATAGGCTGAGAAAAAAGAGCAGCTCTGCATCACTGCACACAAGTTGCAAATCAGCACAAAGGCCTAGTGGGGACCCTTTATTCGCTATCTCTCTCTGGGTCAAGTGCCCAGCTCTGTATGCAAGTAAAACCCTACCTACGACCGGTCAGATTTACGTAACTGTATTACAGCACTGTGTGGCACAATTTCAACCAATTCCGCAGCAGCTGGTGGATTCTGACTAATCTGCTCTCACCCAAAATGGATGGTGGGGGAGATAAACCTCACAGACACACATGCAGGCAGCGTTTAGAACCTCCTCGTAGCTTTTCACAGGGTGGGATGTGGGACCAGAAGCTGCTTGTTGCCAGAGAACACACATTAATGCACATGACATGCATGAGCCCACGTGCATGTCTGAGAGGCTTATTTTTGTGCCTTATTAGTGAACTAAAAAGTATGCATGAAACCATTGAAGGATGTAAATGTAAAATGCTTTTATTGCACAAACTATCATTTCGTAATAAGAGAACCTTAAGAGTGAAAGACAAAACAGTTATCCTGAAAAAGTTTTCATATCAGCTAATATCAAAACTTTAAATCACCATAAATTTTAAATCAGTATTTCTGTCACATTTAAAGGCAGATTTTTGGCCAAAAGATTTAGAAGTGAAATGTTATAAGTCAGGGGTGTTAAATATACAGCCCGTGGGCGTAAACCAGTGGTGTAGTCCAGGGTATTCAGTGGTATACGGTGTATGCCTACTTATTTTTCAGTCAGCATTGCATATACCCACTTCTAAATCCCCCTGATGTGCACCACTCAGTCATATCTGTAAGCCAAATTGCCCATTTTTTGCCCTAATACAGCAAAGCCATGACCCGCCCTACTCTGCCTCTAATTGGTTAGTAGTTGCTGCCTTCACTGATTAGATTGGTTAACTATAGGCATGAGGACTGATAAGCTAATCAGAGGCAGAGTAGGGTGGGTCCTGCCAAGGAAAATATTAACTAACTAGCGAGGACCACCTCTGGAACCTGATTGGACACCTCAGGTGCCAGTACTACCACAGTTGATTGACAGGTCACTGCACGTCTCGTTGAAAGACGTGTGATTATTGGAAATGTGAATGAGAAGGGCAGAATAAACGTCTTTAAGTGAGTGACACATATCAAGAGAACCTACTGTCATGGAATACATTATTCTGTGGTAAGTTTTAAGGTGGTTTCCAAATGAGTCTCTGTTTTAAACTACTGCCCATATGACTGCACATTTAGAGGAGAAGAGATTTTGTTGCCAATAGTTAAACTGTGTGAGTAGGATAAGGCTGCCTACATAGGTGACACGCACCAGCAATGTGAGCGACGCATAAGGCTAGCGTTAGGAAAGGCTAACGTTATCCTATGTCTGCTTCATGTTGAATACATTTGACATTCATGCAGCTGCTTGTGTGACCAGTAAAACCTACAAACTACTCCTGATCAAGTTATGATCATCTTATAATAGCAAGCAAATACTACTGATGGATTTTTGGGTAAACGAAAAATAATATCTTACATGTCACTGTTTATAAAACAGGGTGTTTTTCTGGACTACTTAAAATAAATAAATAAATGAGCGTTAGATTTCACTTTCACTTCCGCAAGCGGTGGTCCGCCCCACCCCTGACAAAAACATGCGCTTGTGCCCCCCCAATCACCACTAAAATTTAATCATTTGTTCCTTGTTCCAGTATCAACAATTCCTGAAAATTTCATCCAAATCCATACTTAACTTTTTGAGTTACCTTGCTAACAGACAAACCCTGATGAAAACATGACCTCGGACTTGGCGGAGGTAATAAAACTTGAGAGCATACCCACTTCTCCAGGGACCACTACACCACTGGCCAAAACCATCCCGTCAGAGGGTCCAGTCCGGCCCGTGGGAGGATATTAATAATCAAATGTGTTAAAATCATTTTAGTTCAGGTTCCACACACAGACCAATATGATCTCAAATGGATCTGACCAGTAACATACTATTATAATAACCTATAAATAATGACAACTCCAAATGTTTCTCTTTGTTTTAGTGTAAAAAAAAAAAGGAAAGCCACATGACAATATTTACATTTACAAACTACCCTTTCACAATAAATATGAATAACTTGAACAAATATGAGCAACATGAAATGTTTTAAGAGAACTAAGTGCAATTTTGACATCATTTTGTTAGTGTTTCTCAAGTTTTTGTTCATTTTTGTGCATGTTTTGTTCTTGTTATTCTTTATTTTTCTTTCTTTCTATATCAAATTTGTCAATATTACTAAATGTTTTGTGTATTTCTAGGTCAGCTGTGATCTGTAAGTTGTAATTCATGTCTTAATGATAAACTGAGGCATAACATTATTAAAATTGCACTTATTTTTTAAAAAAGAAATTCAGGTTAATGTTTTTCACATTTTTTTAGAGATTACTTTATAGATATAAACAGTTGCATCATGTAATTTAACTTTTTCACCATAAAACATAGAGAAAAGTTAGGAATTGACATTATTTATAGGTTATCATTCTATTTTTAGAATAATAACTTGAGATCACATTGGGTTGTACGTGGCCATTGAACTAAAATGAGTTTGACACCCATGGTATGAGTGGTTGTAAATTATTTGCAAAATAAAATGTTGTAAGAGACACAACAAGACTAAAACATCATTAAAGGGGAAATAATGTAAAACACTTAACAAAACACATTTCTGATTTCAGAATTTTACTCTTACTTCATTCTTTTTTTTTTTTTTTTTTTGTGTGTTTGCACTGAGTGTGAAAATAGACCAAACAAATATATGCAATACATGCATTTGTAGAGCTGGACCGTTTCTACATTTGTAGTGGCCAAATGACAGATAATTGAGGGCAATCAGCTGTTGTGTTATAACTGGTAGCAAGAAAGGTAATCAGAACTAGCATCACATCCTCTTTAACTACACTGCATAGTCATTCAAGCACTGAACAATTTTATACAGTTAGCCAATAAATGAAACCTTACGGCTGATTTAACAGTAAGTCTAACAATAATGGGTGATATGATAAAGTACATCTGGAGAAGAAAAAAGTTGGTAACCAATTAATTAACCAGAACATCCAACTAGGTACAACTGATTTTGTTTTGTTTTTTGCTAATATTTTCCTTCAAAGTGAGTAATACCACTCAAGAAGCCTCACATCAGCTATCAGCCATTACTGAAAGCAAGTTCTCCCAATACCACTGGTTTACCTTATCCAATCAATTAATCAAACTGAACCATTGGTCTGTTTCTGTTATGGTATGATGGTATGTACTGTATAAAAGAAATTCACAGAGTATAGGAAATTCAGATGTTTAAAGGTTCATCCATTGTACCACCCCACATTACAATCCATTGAACTGTGGTTTTGTCTAAAAATATATGACTTCATAAATATAAATGTACTATAATTCCTTTTTATTAGTGAGCCCAAGTCCTGCCCCTTCCTCTGTGCGCCATGGGATTTAATTTCGGAAAAAGTATGCATAACATTCAATGATGACAGACAAATAATTTTTTTAAAATCCTGTTTGAAAGTTGTTTATTGCAATAAAACATCTAAGTTTGTGTTAAATAACCCAGTGAACTGCATTTCTCATCTCATATGATATACATCATTACCAACACTGTCCTTTGCCTTGGTGTATTCTATCTCTCACCTCATTTATAAAGAGTGAGATAAAAAAAGTATTAGACTGGATGAAAATCACTATAGTCTGGACATGTTGAAGCTGCAGAAACATCTTAAGTGACTCTGAACAGGCTGTGAAAACAGTTATCATGACACTATCTGTTCCTCCTAATGTCTCTGCAACTTTCAGGTGTGAAGTCTTTATGCAGTATCTCACAAAAGTGAGTACACCCCTCACATTTCTGCAAATACCATCTGCACCAAAGATGATGCAGGAGAAAGCCAAACAGTTTGCTAAAGACAAGCTAGAACCGTGTCCTGTGGTCTGATGAGACCAAAATAAACTTATTTGGTTCAGATAGTGTCAAGCATGTGTGGCATCAACCAGGTAGGAGTACAAAGACAAGTGTGTCTGTCCTACAGTCAAGCATGGTGGTGGGGGGGTCATGGTCTGGGGCTGCATGAGTGCTGCCGGCACTGGGGAGCTACAGTTCATTGAGGGAACCTTGAACGGCAGCACTTACCGTGACATACTTAAGCAGAGCATGATCCCCTCCCTTCGTCGTAAACTGGGCCACAGAGCAGTATTCCAACATGACAGCGACCCCAAACACACCTCCAAGACCACCACTGCCTTGGTAAAGAAGCTGAGGGTAAAGGTGATGGAGGGGCCAAGCA
>JAPQRP010000013.1:8573970-8587926 GCA_037367295.1 Apogon hyalosoma | reverse complement strand
AACACCGTCATCTTCTACAACATTGATTCACCAGTAAAACCCATGGAGTTGGATCAGTGACAGTGGATGGAAACACTCAGTTTATGTTCTGTGAAAAACATCGTTGCTGAAAAAGCTACTTTTTCTTCAGGTTTCTCACTTTAATCAGAACTTTTATGAACATCCATATGATCAGTAAATTAAATATAGAAAAATACCAGATATTTGCTTTTAAAAAAGCTAAATACAGATGATAATATTACAATTAATGGCGATAAAACACTTAAGAAAGGTTAAATAGAGAGGAGAAAATCATTTGGGAACTGCCACTAAATTAATACTGGGTCTTTATGGGTTAAATTTGAGCTTTTTTCCTGTGTTAGAGAACATTATGAGACTTTTATTCCAATTCAAAGAATTCTTGCCAGTCAACATGTTGATTGGTTGGTTTCAAAAAGACACTTTGGTTCTATTAATGCATATTTGAATTCTTTGTTGTATATATGTGTGTGGTGTGATACAACATAATTATTAACATTTTATGCATTAATTTTTATCTGTAGCTTAACAAATCTTAACAGATCTGATGACTTTTGAAAAACCTACTGTGCAAACAAATCCTGACAACATAAATATTGTGACATATTTATCACAGATTTACTATGTGTGAGATCTATGCACACAGGTCATGCTGTGCTGTACAGTTTAGTGCAGAAGTTTGCCAACCTTAGCTATGTTATCTTCGTCCACATTGTGGGTTAGGCATTTAATCAATATACATTTAACAGTGAAAGAGAAAATATACAGACAATGTGACTCTTAATGTAGTTAGCCGTCTTCATCACTGTCTTTGCAAATTCTTCAAACATCTTCTCTGATGAAACTATTGGTTGGATTAATTTTCTGTTTGGATAAATCTCAATTTTTTATGTAGCTTCCTTTTATAAAGTTTGTTCACAGTTTTTAGAAATTTTGATATTTGAATTTTTGATACATTTCTGAACCCACTTCTATTTGGAGATTGATCTCCTGCATCAAGCCCACAGGACTCTAAAATAGCAGCAGAACCTGGCAACTTCAAAATTGGAGTTGTTATTGATGCTTGATAGAACATGTCTGTGTGATACAGGGACGCTGGTTCTATTTCTCACCACATTTCTTTCCTGGGTCTGCAGCTGAGAAGGTTTAGGAACCCCTGCTCTAATCCAATCTAATATAAACATGACAATGAGTGAATCTGCACATGTGACTTCTGCAGGACCTGAAGCTTCATGTCTGCACACCTACTGTTCTATACGTTGTCACATTAATAATGATTTGATCATTGGATTGTTCAGTTCCTTATAGGGGACTTTGCTCTCTCTGTGGCCCCAGCTGCAGGCCATATTGTTCGGGCTCTGAGGGTTGGCAGAGGCCCTGAGGTTTAGAGGAGTTGCCTGGCCGCCTGGTGAGAGACTGAAGGCTATCATTAAAAAGGAAGTACACGCACACGCACACCCGGGCAAAAAAAAAAAAAAAAGACTGAGTGCCAGTCCACACATCAACATATTCCATATCCACCATGCATATGCACCGCTGCTCTCAAGTGAATCTCTTTCCACCTTATATTTGCACATGCCTTTGTTTCACACACACCTACTACACACACATACACAAGCCAAAATACACACACTGTGCTCCATTTTATTGGTCTCACCACAGACAAGTTAAGTTTGAAGCGTATTTTCTCTCAAAACATCACTTCTTGTAGTGTGCAATTACCAGAGGTCATCATAACAATCACAGATGTCACTGAACTCTCAGCATCAACAGTCTGAATATTCTGGAGCACCACTCCACATCCATCCAGCTTCACTTCTCCTCACTGCCAGAGGTATTCAAATGACTTTCAGCCTCAGTGTAGCTCACAAGCCTGACCTTGCATTGAGGTTGTTATGGCTGAGTAAATTTCCTCTAGTGCTGCCTTGGCAGGCGGACACGCTGCAGTTTATCCTCTTTAACATACACTCGTCCATTTGGTGGATGTTTTTGACCAAACTACCTTAGTAGTATACATGTACATTTTTAGTGTCGGTACAGCCAGTGATTAAATCCACTGCCTTGGCAATGGTTGCGCTACATTTTGCCAGCTATATATAATAAAATAAGTAAATACAAGTAGATGAATGGGATGGATGATAAAACAATAATGTTAGTCATCATACTGTTATTTTATATCTTACAATACACTTTTTGGATTCATCTTCTTTGCATTGTCAGTTAAAAACACTCATAAAATGTTTAGTGTTTTGTTGTTTTAGTTAATTTTTCTCATGTATCAATCTCCCAGTTGAAGTGGGTGGTACTTTCACTTGAGGATAAGTCAGTGAATTAAATGAAAGTCCATATATGACTTCCTATCAGTGCTCAACAATAACTATATTGATATCTAACTAATCTAACCATTTCCTTATCATAAGCCAGCAAATTAGGGCCCATTATGAGTAAAGGCCAATTTTTAATACTGAAAAATTTCTCAAAACTGTGAACAAACTTTGTAGGCATTGTCCCAAAGAAGCTACATCTAAAGTTTTAAATGAATCTGACCAGTGGTTTCATCAGAGAAGATGTTTGAAGAAATTGCTAATGAAGACGACAATGACAAAGAAGAAAGACTGCGACGATGAAGACGATGATGAAGACAATGATGAAAATGATGAAGAAAAGATGACGATGAAGACAATGATAACAACCATGACGCTGGACAAAGGGTCTTCATAATAACTCATGGCCTTATAGATCGATGAGCTAATAAGGAAAATATGTATAAGGCAAAAAATATGAATATTGTGGAAGGTATATGGGATCATCCAGACAGAGCATGGAAGCCTCTGGGACATTCTGAAGGTGTCTAATAAAACACAAAATTATTTATGGAAACATTCAGACAGTTGGCCCAAGAGAGATGAAGATTTACTGAATCCAAATGGAGGTCATGCTTAACACTCACTTTGCCTGCAGAAGCTGTTTATTTCTTTGTGTGTGTGTGTGTGTGTGCGTGCGTGCGTGCGTGCGTGCGTGCGTGCGTGCGTGCGTGTGTGTGTTTAAATTCTGTACACATATTTCTTGCACATTTATTCTTAGAAATAAAGACTTGCTTCTGCTCAGTACTGTAGATTGTACATAATCAGTGAAGGGAAGGGGTCAGAGTCATCTGTGGGTGAGCTAATGCTAAATGCTAACTTACACTTGGTAAACAGTTAATTCATCAAGCACTGGATAACAAGGTCACTTTACAGTCTTGTTAGTGGAACCTGTTAAACACAATTAAAGTAGAGCTGTCTGTCAAGAACAAAGTTGTGTTTCATGAATTAAAAAATAAGATAAGATAAGATAAGATAAGATAAGATAAGACTTTATTGATCCCACCATGGATAAATTAACAGTTTACAGCAGCGATACGCAATACACCAGTGCAAAAGAAAGGCAGGTAGAAATAAACGTTCTTAAAAGTATAAAAATTCCATCCATCCATTTTCTGAACCCGCTTTATCCTCACTAGGGTCACGGGGGTCGCTGGAGCCTATCCCAGCCACTTAAGGGCGAAGGCGGGGATAAAAATTTAAGTATAAAATTTAAAGATATTTACATAGTGATTGCACATATATATGATGTGATAGGGGGGTGGTGGAGGGTCACTATGTACTGTTCTACAGTCTGATGGCTGTGGGGAGGAATGACCTGTGGAAGCATTCCTTCTTGCACAGGGATGTAACAGTCTGGTGCTGAAGGAGCTGCTCAGGGCCTCCACAGTGTGTGCAGGGGGTGGGAGGGAGGGGTTTTCCATGATGCATGTCAGCTTTGCCAGCATCCTTCTGTCCACCACCTCCTCGATGGAGTCCAGCGGGCAGCCTAGGACAGAGCAGGCTCTTCTTATCAGTTTATTGAGTCTCTTCCTGTCTCTGTCCGTCCTGCCCGCTCCCCAGCACACAATAGTAAAGTGGACCGCAGAGGCCACCACAGTGTCAAAGAATGTCTGGAGCAGAGCCCAGTTTACGCCAAAGGACCTCAGTCTCCTCAGCAGGTGGAGGCGACTCTGGCCCTTCTTGAACTGCGTCTTTGTTGTTTGTAATAAACACATAAAGTGTAAAAGCCTTAGCAGGAAAGCAACATGACATGGCAGACGTCAAACCCTTCTATTCAGCCTAAAAACTTAAAGATGGACAACCGGATCGCAACAGAGGTTATTTCCAGAGTTTCATGTAAGTCTGTTAAAACCAGGGCTTTTTGCAGCTTTTTGGCTTCATTTTGGAGTCGAGGTTTTTGTCCCAATAAAACCACTAATAACCGTCATCATATCACTGTTTCATCTCATCTCATTGAGTTAGAGCTCCGATTGCACTTGTTTACTTTATTTTGATTTAATGTGACAAAAGCCTGCATTATACTTCAACAACATTAAATCAAAATAAAGAAAATGGGCATATAAACACTAAACCAAAGTTGCAGAAATTATAGGCTCTAGGTGTATTTTTGTGTTTTATATTTTATTAGTCTTGTTCTCTTGCTGTGGTTTTTTTTTATGATTTTGTCTTGTTATATTGTTTTAACCTCATCACTTTTTTTTCTCTACATCATTTTCAATTTCTTGCATTTTTCAACGTTTTCAACTTTTCTTATATCTTACTTTTCTTATTTTCATATATGTTATGTTTGTCTCATAATATATTTTATTAATAACTTAGAGCCTGGCTTCTCTGGCGTTCACTCAGATCCAAAAAAAACCTGTCTATATAGATACATAGATAAACATATAGATATTTATTGATTTTTTAAATAAAAATCTTTTATACTGGTAACACATTTGGCCTAATCTTGGGGGAAAAAAGTCTATCGGATTTTATTTGTTTTTAAAATAATAATAATTTCACATTTCCAAATGTAATTTACCTCTTTGAATGTACTTACCACCTCTGCTTTTCTTTCCTATTTTCTGTAATGTGTGATTTCTTATTTTTCTTTCATTTACCCTCACATTTCCTCCATTTCTCCTTTGTTTTCTTGATTTGTTGTTTCCCTTTTAAAAGATTTGGCTGCACCGTAAAATAATTAATCAGATTATTAATTTCTATTCTAATCTGCTTCACTTTAAGTGTGTGTATTCATTACAGTTTCAATGAGATGGTGTTTTTGTTAAGTAGTTCCGTTTTGGATTATTTTATTCACAGTAAAGTGGAACAATATGACAATGGATGTTGCTTAAAGATTATTAATCAAAAACATGCTCCTAAAAAGCGATGCAACTAAATTAAACAATATTAAAATGATAAAAAATCAATTTCCTTTCAGTCAGCTGTAGTGTTATAATATGTCTTACATTCACTCATGACAATAATAAATGCTATAATCACTACGTTTCGATACTTCAGGATATTTACTTACATGATTTACAGGAATTTCCCCTTCGAGCTCACGTATGGAAATGATAGTAAGTGCTCTTGAAAATGTTTTTATCGGGAAATGAGGATTCAAAGGGAGTGTTTTGGCAAAAACAAAGCAGCATGTCTGGACCGCAAATATGCTAACTAGTTTTAACAGTGATGTGGTTCATCAAAATGTTCCTCTTGGCATTTCGTGCCAAACTACAAGACACATCAGCAGTAATTCATCCTACTCATCATACCCACTGTGTGACTCATTTGACAAACACAGCATTTTGGGTTTCATAACAGGCTTCTTCCCCCACTGATAAAGTAAATCTTACTGGAAAATGAAATGTTTACCAACCCAAAAACAAGACACGTTTTCCACTACTTATTCAGGTTAATGGTGACTCTCCTCCACAGGAAAACAGTGCAATGGGAGGTCACACAGACGCCATTTAACCCACCTGCTCTGAACCAAAATAAAAAGGGTTGGAGGGAAGGGTATAGTCTTATAAAGGTATGAAAGAATTCAGTTATGTTACATATAAAACATAATAAAAAAGAACAGGCTATTCTGATGACAGCTGTGTCTTTTAAAGGTCATTTCAAGACCTATCTGTTGCATTCAAGGACTTTTCATATTGGGCCACGCAGGTGAATTTTCCATTAAACTTTTTACCTAAAGACTTAGAAAGAAATCCCTGGATGCAAAGAGCCTGGGGACCGAAAGAGTAAATGAACTCAAATTGGTGCATTTTATGAAAGTAAATGTTTTGGTTAACAAAATAAATACTATATCAACATTATTTTAGGGAGCCAAAGTGGGGAATAAAACCCCTTTTGTTTTACAATTTTCCCAAAGTGGTATTTTGTGGAAAGACAACTTTTCACATTTGAGGTTTATAATTTCTTTCGGTTTACTCTCATGAGCGCCAGATCAGATAAGATGATTACACAAAACTGTCCCATCAGTCATCGCTGCCTCTGAGCCAGAGAGCAGGTGTATGACATCATGGTTATTATGAGGATTATTACACCCGCTTGTTGTGCCAAAACACACAAAGCATGCAAACATACACAAAGAAAAAGATGTGGGAGCAATGGGTTTTCTTTTCCTTTCATTTCATTGTTTAACATTTAAAAGGAAATGCTTTTTCTTATGGGGGGTTCACAATGGGATGTATCACTCCAGCATTGTGGCATGTCTGTGGTAACATTCCTGACGGGAAGATAGGCATCTTTGAGCACAATATGCACAATTACACACAAACTGGCCTAGTTTGACCTCCGTCAATAAGGACTGTAACTATGAATGTCCCACAGGAGCAACACTTTTACAAAGTTCCGATGAGTTTCATGCGTTGAGATGGAGCGTTTACACTTTTTTATCACTACAAATGCAAATATAGTGTAATCTCTCTCTAAAGATACAGCACCTTTTTCAGCAGCTCCCTTCATTTTCCTAAGTGTTCCAAAATCAGGTCTGGACCTGTTTTCACACCAACATTGGGTGATGTCATTTTGCACAAAAGTAATTATATTTCACTCACTTGGTCAGGAAGCCAGCTCGTGTTGTTGTTAACATTAGGGTGTGTCTTGTGATCTCAGACATTTACTACAGGATGATACACTGCATGTGATTGTTGAACACTCATGCAAAATGATGACATTTAAAAGTACAGAGTGTAATATCGAAGGGGATTTAAGAGGATCTAATCGCAGAAATGGAAACTACTATTCATATTTATATTGTCATTGGCGAAAAATCACAAACTGAGAAAATGAGAATTTTAATGTGTTTGTCACCTCAGAATGTGCTGCTCATGTCCACAGAGGCAGTGGGTCATGTATCCCAGAGTGAGCCACCGATGTGTTTCTACAATAGATCAGAACTTCATTTGGGATGGCTTCCAGCATGTAGGTGCATTACTGTAACATGTCAAACATGAGAACTCAGAATGTAGAAGATGGTGGAGGCTGTGTTTAGTTGATTGCATTCAGAAATCTTAGAGTGGATAAAACCTCCATGGTGTCACCTATTGGTTTATGAACTCCAGTTGTGATACCTTTGAATGTGGCATGTTTTTTAATGGGAAAAACATTCTGAAAACATGACATAAACTAAGACTGTAATAATCAATACCATCAAGTCATTTTAGCTAATTAATAAATGTTAACGTGTAGTTGTTTTTGGTAATAGTCATGTCAAAGTCATGTCATGTATAACCACACTAATAATGGCTACTTCAGCTAATTAGCAGTCTGCCTGACAAACCATATAATTTATGAGAATCAATGCTAACATCAGCTAATGCAGCTATGTTTTACCACCTAAACTTCCTGACAGAATTCTCTCATAGGCTTAATAATATAACAACACTAACTAAGTTGTCTTTCAGGAAAAAAAAAAAACAAAACATTTCACTACTATACAAGAGCTCTGAATGTATGACTCAGAAGTCAAGTTAAGTTAATACTAGCTGTCAATCAAAGCCTACACAGCATGGCAGCCACAGACACTCATCTGTCAATCACAGCAGCAGCTCCCTGGATAATCTAAGCAGATGAGCTCATCTGAATGGGTGAGTGAACGATATAGACCATAACCATTTCTTGTACCAGGCTGTAAGCAGGTTTATTTCAGTTTTAACATTGGACTGAGTCACTTTTGGAGCCAGGTTTCCAGCAGACATGTAAGTTACAGCAGATACACACACCTGTGCAATAGCGTCCCTTTTCAGTCTCGGATGTTGCTGATTGGCTGCAATCTGCTGCTTCCGATAGCAAATTATTTAGTAAATTTGCACTAAATACTACAGACTGAACTGAAACAGCAGTGTGTTCTTATAGAGTTTTCTATAAATTGTTCATTTACTTATTGCTGAAATGTTCATTTTCAATATAAATAAACACATTTTCTATTTAGATATGATTATTTTGTTTTTAAATGAGTTATTGAAATGGATGAACTATTGTCTTCCACTTAATTAAAGGTTCAGTGTGTGACATCTAGTTGTTAAATTTGCAGACTGCAAACCCCCCTCCTTTCCTACAGTGGCCACACAAAACATGCCAGTCCTTTGTTATAGATACAGTGTTTGTTTTGTCAACCCTGGGCTTTTCAGTTGGATATTAACTGTGGTCCACATGCCAACGTAGTAGATAATTCAGGTAATCCACCTTAATGCCAGATACCAGCAGTCCTTCTGAGCTACTGGATCATCATGGTGGACTAAGTCAACAGCGACCATCTTCATCTGTGTACATACCACTCATTCTGAGGTAATGAAAGCACAATTATTATCCAAATCATTTGATTATACACAAAAAATAGAATGAATTCCTTTTTACAGTTAGATCCTCAAAAATCTTAAACACTGGACTTAACCCTTTAGCCCATGACACGTCTGTGGTGCTCGTTCTGAGTGCATTTTAAATATTCCTAAAAATTCAACTGTTTGTTCAATAGGAACATTTTTTAAACGTGGTGATTTAATAGACCTTGTTCCTTCCGTAGACATCTGAGCATGTTCAGTACCCCCCCCCACCACCACCACCACCACACACACACACACACACACACACACTTGTGGAATGGGGGTAAAACACAGAGTAGTGAGTGACAGCAACTTGCTATAAAAATAGATGGTTGGTCCTTTATTTATACTATTTTCCTTGTCATTTTTTGTTTTTGCTGCTGTTTGCAGTGTTGTGGTAATTTTCCTTTTTTTTTTTTTTTTTTTACCTTTTTTTATTTACTGCGTTTTGACTGAGTTTTGACCGTGTAACTGCTTTTTGGAGTTCAACCAGGTGCCAAAAAGCAGCTGGACTGATTTAGAAAAATAGAGCCCCAAAACGAAAACTACTAGGCCAAAATTCAAATACTTTATAATAGTTTATGTTCAGCAGCCTAAATATCTTATTGATGTACATTCTGAGTGTTTTATTTAGTAAAAACTTGTAAAACTTCAATTCCTCGCTTTGTTTTTTTCAGGTATTGCATCCTGTTTTGACAGCGAAAACACAGTAAAGCAAAACACTGAAGAAAAGGAACACACACACATACTCACAGCAGCTTTTATGACACTGAAACAGACACAAATTCACAGCCACTTATTTCACTGAAATAATGTTTCAGGGGTTAAAGGGTTAAAATCTTGACTCTGTTGCCTAAATTGATAAAACTGGGCACAGACAACTGAAGTATGATCTCAGCTTCTGTCTGTGGTTTCTGGAGCTTGGGAATAGTTAACAAAAACTATCTGAAAATATGTGAAAATGTCATCCATTTCTGTTAGCAATACGTGATTGTGTGGACAGAATGTAAATCCCAAACTGGCTTGGACCAGCATCTGTCACTCTGCATCTGGCCTAAATTATGCTCCATCCTTTGGACATAGAGGAGATCATCACTATCCATCTTGATGCTCTGACATGTGGTGGCTGCAGTGTCCAGCACTCCGCAGGCGTGCTGTGTGTCCTGATGTCAGTGACGTCCCTCAGATCCCTGTGGAACCCACACATCTCCTGCCATACATCATACTCGCAGATCCAGAACATTGAGCCGCTACTCAATAAGTCAGTGAACAAACAGCACCAACGGCGAGGTATCGACACCTTTCAGCTTCAGATGGAATTTAGGTTAGAAAGCAACGTGGGACAATACTGATGTATTGCCTTTCCTCTTAAATGTCAGTCTATTGGTTTATATGTCGTGGTGTCTGCATACTAGAGGGTAAGTGTTGTCCAGGTATGTTGTACAGGGGAGACCTACACAGTTCTATTGACAGAGAGGAGATGATGTACAAGGAATATGTACACTTTAAAAGAGAGATCATGGGTTGCAGTCAAAACAACATTCAGACAGCAGGCCAATGTGGCTCAGATTGGATTTTTTGGTAAATGGTAATGGAAATGGACTGCATTTATATAGCTCATTTTATACACCTTTACGGTGCCTTTACAAAGCCTCGTATTCACCCATTCACACACACGCACGCACGCACACACACACACACACACACACACACTCATACACCAGTAGATGGCTGCCCCCATGCAAGGCACTGCCAGACCTAACTGGGAGCAATTTAGGGTTCAGTGTCTTGCCCAAGGGTCTGTAACCCTGGTCCTGGAGAGCCACTATCCTGCATGTTTTAGATGTGTCCCTCTTCCAGCACATCTGATGGTCCTTATCAGACTTCTGCAGAGCTTGATGATAGGCTTATCATTTGAATCAGGTGTGTTGGAAGAGGGACACATCTAAAACATGCAGGATTGTGGCTCTCTAGGACCAGGGTTGCTGAACCCTGGTCTTGCCCAAGGACACTTTGACATGTGGACAGTCGTAGCCAGGATTCGAACCGCCTTTTGGTCATTGGATGACCCGCTCTACCAACTGAGCCACAGCCGCCCTATTTTTTTTTGCCTATATGTGACCTGTACCTGATCTGTTAAGGACAGTTTCAACAGCACAAATCTGATTTTTTCAACTCCGACCCAGGCCACTTTCTTATGTGGCCTAAATCCGATACTGATATTATGCAATGCGACTTCAGTCTGAACGACCAGATTGCATTTATCCAACCTTTACGTCATTGAAATGCTACAAACGTCTCAATTCTGCATCCCCGGAGGAGCGGCGGGAAAAACAACAACAAATGAGATGAGACGCCTCCATATTTACTTCCGTAAACACACTGCGTGCCCACATGGTCACGTATTATGACGTATTATTACGGGTCATGTCAGGGTCGCATTCAGTTCATACTCAAAACTGATAGAAATTGCATTTAATGTATAATATGAATGAGCAGACAAAAAAAATCAGATTTCACCAAAAAATCTGAATTGTGCATTAAGACCATCTCTCTGAATGTAGACAAGACCAAGACTTTGAGGGATCCAGAGCACATCAAACAAGGACATTACTACAACCAAGTGTTTCAAACATTACCAGTGACAGTATGTAAGGAACCCATTTTGAAAACAGCAGATTACACTTTGACTGTCACCATGTTGGGTTTTTTAAGAACTGCACAACAGTTAAACTACATCAAAACTGAATTCAACTGAATTACATTCTGCTCTAAACAGCCTTTTTTGCATCTGTCAATGTCAGTCACTTGCAGCCTTGTTATCAATGACACCTACTGTACACTTACTTTATTTATTATCATTATTATTACTATTGGTCATTTTTTGTTGCTTTAACAATTTTTTTCTATTTTTATCTTCTCTTTATCTTTCTATTGAATTTGATGCCTCTTTTCTTATGCTGCTGAATGTTTGAATATCCCCCTTAGGGGCTCAATAAAGTACATCTTGTCTTAAACTGAACTGATACTAGTCAATTCTTCAAATTAAAACTACTTTATACTCATAAAACTATTTAAACTTGAAATCATAAACAATACTGTGGCCAAAATAAAAAGAATCAGAAATGAACATTTTAAAACCTGTTTATTTGACTGATGTTTGTTTATGTCCAATTAACTCTGTAAAGCCCTGTGAGACAACCTTGTTGTGGTATAGGACTCTACAAATAAAATTGAATTGAACTGAATTGAATTGAATTGAACTGAATTGAATTGAATTGAATTGAACTGAATTGAATTGAATTGAACTGAATAACTGATTTGTAGCTGTCTGGAGATCAGATATGTTGAAACCTGAACAAGTATGGCTGAACTGGCCCTTTAATACAAATCTACAGCAGTAATTTGACTTGATGCAAAGTTTGCACAAAGTTCTCTGTGGCATGTCTGGCAGCAGCAGGTAGAAGCATATCCAGTTTTCAGCCAACATCTGTCCAATCATCACTGTCGGATTTTCCTTCTGTTGAGCCACGTTCGGGCTTCACTGGGATGCCTCCTGACAGGCGGCAGGGACTGTTTGTAAACATAGGCTCTGAGTTCTGTCTAACTGCGTTATCTTCAGTCTCAGAGAAGCAGATAACGGCCAAACGCGGTGCCCTGGCTTCAAAGCCCCCACAGTTGGACAGATGCATGCTCCAAAAAACTATTTAATCAGGATCTTTTCTCTTTTGGCCTCAACTGAAGACCTCAAACTGTGATACACTCCGAAAAGAGACATTTGTGTGTGTGCGTGTGTGTGTGGGTGTGTGTGTGCGTGTGTGTGTGCGTGTGCGTGTATTTGTGTGTGGTGGTGGTTAGGGGGGTCATGTTTGTTTAGGCTGCCTGTCTGTTTCAGTGGGTCATAGAGGTATAATTGTGTGGTCAGACTGCTGAAGATGTCTTCTTCTTTCTAGGTTTTCCTCCAGCCAGTTTTGCTCCACAGTTGACTGATTTCTGCAGCTTAAATGGTCAGATAATGGATTAGACGACTGTTGGCATGTTGGTCAGGTATTCACTTTAGAAAGATCCTTTTTCTGAAACTCTAAACACCACGAGAAACCGATTCAGTTTTATTTTGTCTTTGGATTCTGCAAATACCTATCAGATGGCCCACCAGTGTAGCACGTCTCTACATTTACAGTCATGTCCAGATTCTAATATATCATCTGCTGTGGAATTTCATCGAAGAGAGAAAAAGTGACCAGAATGATTATAGGCCAGTCTTTATTGCATGAATGACATCATGACTATAGATCACGGAATCATATGGTTTTGGAAATGTTCTATTCACAGTGCAGTAAATCGCACAGTAGCTGTAGCGTGTAGTCCAGAATCTTGGCTACGTGTTTGGATTTAATGCAGAGGAAACTGTAAGGTCACTAAAGGGATGCACATGTTCAGTGCAGAACTCACACGAGTGGCTGCCGGTGTAGCTCTAATCTGCAGATTTTTACATGGTGGCCTTATTACTTAGAATTACACCTGTCAGATAACATATCAAAGAAGCTGATTGTTGACTGCTGTGAAATGCAGCACTGATCAGACGATAATCTGTCATTAAAAGCACCTGACGTCACCTCAGACTTCATTCCTGGTGTTTAGTTCTTGGCTCTTTTATGACCTCATTCCTTTTCCAACAGCCAGCGACACACTGCAAGCTATTGCTCTACTAATGATTACAGATAGAAATCTTTCAGCTGCATTTTTTTCAAAGATTCAGTTTCCATATAAGACAGGACCACAATGAAACCTTCTTCTTCTTCTTCTTCTCCTTCTCCTTCTTCTTCTTCTTCCTCTTCTTCTTCTTCTTCTTCTTCAACCTTCTGGAAGCACTTGACAAGTTCAAGCTGAAATCAGAAAAAGTTGGGACAATACGGAAAAGGATTAACAAGTCAAGAGCCAGTTTTCTCCTTTTCTGTGCACTGGAAGGAGGTGAAGCAGTGACAGAACTACTTTGTTTCTACAGTATACAAAATACAATTAAAAACAGTGATATTAATATGCACTTAGAGTTGTGTTTCACAATATGAACATAACATACTTTGTATTTTATCTGTTCAAATTAATTTCATTTTCACTTGTGTAAAACCAGATATTGTATTAATTCTTTACCCCACCCCCTGAAGGGGAGGTGAAGGTATTGTTTGTTTGTTTGTTTGTTTGTTTGTTTGTTTGTTTGTTTGTTTGTTTGTTTGTTTGTTTGTTTGTTTGTTTGT
>JAPQRP010000013.1:8543419-8555427 GCA_037367295.1 Apogon hyalosoma | reverse complement strand
AGATAGATAGATAGATAGATAGATAGATAGATAGATAGATAGATAGATAGATAGATAGATAGATAGATAGATGGACACAGTGGATAAAAAAAGTCTACACATCCTTGTTAAAATGCCAGGTTTTTGTGATGTAAAAAAATCTGACCAAGATAAATAAACAGCATTAATGTAACCTATAACCTCTACAACTCAGTTGAAAACACAAACTGAAATCTATTAGGGAGGGGAAGTAAAAATAAAAAGTTTAGATGCCTCTGATTAACCCCAAATAAAATTGGACTGTTCTGGTAGGCTTTTCCTGACATTTTTGTTGTCACATCTTACAGTATAAGCCATGGTCCACAGAGAGCTTCCAAAGCATCAGTGGGATCTCATTGTTCAAAGGTATCAGTCAGGAGAAGGGTATAAAAGGCATTAAATGGCAAGGCATTAAATATACGACGGAACACAGTGAAGACAGTCATCATCAAGTGGAGAAAACATGGCACAACAGTGACATTACCGAGAACCGGACATCCCTCTAAAACTGATGAAAAGACGAGAAGAAAACTGGCCAGGGAGGCTGTCAAGAGGCCGACAGCAACAGTGAAGGAGATGCAACAATTTCTAGCAAATACTTGCGATGTAGTACATATGACAACAATCTTTCATGTCCTGGGCTATGGAGTAGGGTAGCAAGACCAAAGTCTTATCTTGTGAAGAAAAGTACCCAAGCACAGCTACATTTTTTAAAAGCACATTTTAAATCTCTCAAACGCATGTGGGAAAATGTGTTATGGTCGGATGAAACCAAGGTTGAATTCTTTGGCCATAATTCCAAAAGGTATATTTGGTGCAAACACAACACTGCTCCACCAAAAGAACACCATACCTACAGTGAAGCATGGTGGTGGCAGCATCATGCTTTGAGGCTGTTTTTCTTCAGCTGGGACTGGGGCCTTAGTTAAGGTGGAAGGAATTCTGAACAGTACCAATACCAGTCAGTGTTTGCACACAACCTTCAGGCTTCTGCCAGAAAGCTGAAGATAAAGAGAAACTTCATCTTTTAGCACGACAGCGACCCAAAGCCCACTTCCAAGTCAACAGAAGAATGGTTTCACCAGAGGAAGATGAAGGTTTTGGAATGGCCCCACCAGAGTGGGGTGATCTGAAGAGGGCTGTGCACAGGAGATGCCCTCACAGTCTGACAGATTTGGAGCATTTTTTATAAAGAAGAACGGGCCACGTTAAGATGTGCTGCTCTGATAAAGTCTTACCCAAAAAGACTGAGCACAGTAATAAAAGCCAAAGCTGCTGCAACAAAGTATTAGTTTAAGAGTGTGCATATTTATGTAACCAGGTTATTGTAAGCTTTTTATTTTTTATTTTTCCCCTTAAACGTTTTCAGTTTGTTTTTCAGTTGACTTGTACAGGTTATATGGCTCATTAATGGTGGGAAAAGTTTTGAAATGATTTATCTTGGTTTCGTTATTTTACATCACAAAAGCCTATGTGAACAGGGGTGTGTAGACATTTTCTATCCATCTATCTATCTATCTATCTATCTATCTATCTATCTATCTATCCATCTATCTATTTCTATAAACATTTTCCAGTGCAAAATTTCAATAGTCACATTAAATCTAAATCGAAGACTCTGGTACAACTTCACCTACCTCTGAAGTGCATGAAAAAGGAGAAAAACTAGCTAAAAAAGAATAAAGTTCTCATCTCACAAGGTACAAGACGGTTATAGAGTAAAGTTCTCAAGTACTGCTGGAGCTGTTGACCAGAAATACATCTAATTAGGCTCCTTTGGCCATTAAATACTTCATTGGGAAAAGCCTAAAATGTTGTTGTTTTTGTTGTTAAACTATATTGTCAAAGTGATAAGATAAAAAAAGCTGACTACCTATTTATGAGATTTAAGCATAGCAGCCTTGCCAAAAGTGGGGGAAAAAAAAGCAATCAAAGGGAAAGAATTTTATTTATTTATTTATTTACTTTTTAAATTTTTTTTTTAATGTTTTTCAGTGGAGCATTACAGCAGGAAAGAATCGACACATTACACCTGCGCTGTATGTTGACCTTTTTCAACAAGATTCACACAAAAATAGGTAAAATTACTGACGGAATCTAAAAAATTTGGTACCATGATTCCTTTCTCTACCACTAAGCACATAATATCTTCCAAAAACATTTCAGAGCTAAATGATGCCTGTTAATTGTGAGTGAGATGAGAAAGACATGGGGAAAAGAAAAGCGATGGCGGTCTAAACTGCTGCAGACAGACTCACACAGAGAGGAAAGAATTAGAGAGGAGAGCTGATGGCACCTGTCTGTCCCTGCTGGTCAGGAGGGTAAAGGTTAAATGTGTGTGTCTGTGGCTCCGTGGGGTGTGTGGTCAGGAGGGCTATCACAGAGCAGGTGGCCTCCATCCAGCCATCACAGCCCACAGTCTGATCCACAGACAGCAACCTGGAGCTCAGATCTATCAAATATGCACACAGTTGCACAGTGGATGTGGTGATTTACAGGGGAAATGAAGGGAAATTACATCCTGAGCCTGCAATCAAATATTAATATCCCCTCTTCATTATGTTCAGAACATTTCCTGAATGCGGGAATAAAATTAAACTAACTACTATGTTTAAGCAATTACTTTCATAATGTTCTCCCTGTAATCTTGGAGTGGGTGCAAGGGCCTGTTAATTATTTTTGGTGTTATTTTACTGTCGCTGATGGTTGAGGATGGAAGGGGCGTGTGTTGGATCAACAGGGCGTGGATTTGTCAGTCAGAAGGGAAGGGAAGGGAAGGGAAGGGGTGTTGAGGGTTTCCTACAGAGCCGCTGCCAAGAAGAAGCCACGGGAGCGCACAGAGGGAGAGGACACAAATCTGTGACACAGATCCACATATTTCATCTAGAGAGTGAAGCCTGTTTTCTGCTTCATCTACTGCTGCCTTGAACGAACTGACAAGTCTCTTCTCAGGCAAAGAGCAAAGAGACCAGCGGAGGAACATGTGGAGCTTTTTGACGCGTAATGGTCAAGTTGCTGCGCCACTTGACGCTGTGGCAAAACGCAGTGGCGACTTTTTCGGCGTCATCGGATTGAATTAGTCTCTAAAACCAGCAGTGTGAAGTCTCTGATATGGCACGTCTCCTGCGTTGTGTCCTAAGGATTGCGACTCATGGGATGTAGTAAATGGAGATCTGCGTTCAACTTTGGACACCTGAAGGTGCAGTCCAAGCTGTCCGTCTTCTTTACCATGATCATTTTCTTCACTTACCTCTTCTATTGCCTCAACGGATACTGTGACTCTCTACCCAGGCCTGTTTATGACCAACAAAGTAATTTCCAAAACAAAATTATCCTACATGATGGACAAGAAGCGTCACAGGACCAACTCGGTGCGTATAACGCGTCTCCGGCGTCGATCGTCCGGGGACAGCTGTCGGACTTGGGCAACAGAGCAAACGTTCAGTCAAATAACATATCTATAGCTAATAATTTCGGCAGCAAAAAGTTCCCTCAGGCCATCATCATCGGGGTGAAGAAAGGTGGCACTCGGGCTCTGCTGGAGTTCCTGCGCATCCATCCCGATGTGAGAGCCGTGGGCGCAGAGCCGCACTTCTTCGACCGCTTCTACGATAAGGGACTGGAGTGGTACAGGTAGGCTGGATCTCACACACGACTCAATTCAAGGCTTTAAAAGTGAATGGAAAACAGGAAAATGACCGGAATAGAAAGGGCCACAAGTTCAGGTCAAGAGTCACGGCCCCTGAGATTAGAAGTTGGTTGCGCCTGCTCTCACTGGACAGACGGAAATGTTTCAACTCTAAGAATGTAAGAACGGTATAGAGAGGAACCAAAACTTTTGACAAATATTTAACATGTTACCTTTAATAAGTTAGATAATATTTTAAGGGGTTAATTCAAGAGAGGTAGGGTTGTTGCCGTGTGCGTAATATAAACTGTATATACTGGCTGTTCCTCTAATTCAATCTGCTCTGTATATAAACAAACACTACAGAGGCCCCTGAACCACAGGAGCCCAATAGGATTTCTGCTATCATCTAGTTTCAGTCCGTCATCTAGTTTTACTTTTTATGATGGGAGTTAAGTTCACAGTATCTCTGTAAAATATGGCAAAAGTAAATTTGGGCATGGGTATTTTTATTTATTTATTTTATTTATTTTTTATTTATTTATTTTTTTTACCCTTTCCTAATATCAGGTAATATTCATGCTGTAATAAAATAATTAAATCAAACCAATAGGGGGAATTGATCTAAGGTTCAAAACCCTCTTAGATCAAAACTGTCAAGCAACTCGTGGCCCCAGTACACTTATATTGGAGGCTAAATTGCTGAAATGGACATATTTTATTGCCATTTCAACAAAAGTTATAAATGATTTTCAAGTGTATACATTTTTTTTGAAAACTTTGATTTTTGCACTGAGAACAGATGAAAAAGAAAGGAAAATATATGGATTTAGGCAGTTTGGAGCCTCCTATTCTTTTTCTCTCATCAGTAAAACAGAATATGCTGTACCCTTTAACTCCAGATTAAATATTATAGATTTCAGTAGTTTATAATTATTAGAACATTATACACCTCTGTGCTAAGGTTTGTAAAGCTTGATATTCATTCAGCAGCTTGTCTGACAGGTCTGATGGGATGACATTTTAGACACCTGTTAGCACCAGTGACACCTTTTTCTGGTGTCCTTTGGGACTTTTTGTCCTCCCTTTCTTATTCTCTCATTCAGTATAAATTATATTCCAGACTTACAACAGAGTAACTGAAACACATCAAACCTGTTTTTCAACCCACATCATAAAGTGTTCAGTCAGTTCCGCACCATGTTTTTCCTTTCCTCCCCTCTGTCTTCGTTAATATCTCTCAGCACCAATAAGATGTTCTGCTGATAGCTTCCAAGGATGGCAGCATATTCAGTCCCCTGCCAATAAATTGCTGTTTATTGAGCTGACACGCTGCTTCCCTAAGTGTCCGTGCCGGTCCCCAGAGGGCCCTCGTCTCTAGCAGGCTGATCACAGTGGGAGGATGGGTTGTTGTGGGCGGTGGTGGTGGTGGTGGTGTCTGAGATTATTCCTTAGACGATCAGGCCTTTTGAAGGTTAATAGCTATAATTCTGTTCTCATTTTGCACACAGAGACACGCCTAAATCTTAAACAGAATTCACCAAATGTTACTGAGGCTGTAAAAAGAGTAAATGGCAGGTTGATGAAGAAATGTGTGGAAAAGAGAGGAGGGCTGTGGAGGTGTGGCAGAAAGACTGTGATGAGAGAACAAGACACAGAGACACAGCGAGAAGATCAATACAACCGGGTAATGATCACTTCACCGAGAGGCTCAGGTGTAACAGCAGAGAGGAGGCACAACAGGACAAAGCATGAGTGTTCACAAGTGTGGCCGTCTGTTCTTATTGTTAATTTTGCTTTTCAGAACTGTGTTACAGGAAAAGGAAGAGGTTCAGGGTTTTCCTGTCACCAGAAACACTGGACGTGTGACCTGCAGCTTTTTTAAGTGTAGTCTTAGTATCAAAGTATGTGAGAAAGCGAGTTAAAGTTCTGCTGTAAAGGAGTTCAGTGTTCAATTTAAAGTAAATCCTCTTGATTGAATGGGAGTAGATTACTGGTTTTATTTCAGTGGGCACGTTGCAGTCTATAATCAACGTTTTGTTATCTGTTTGTAGATGACTGATTTGTTAAAATCATTCTGAAAGCACCTTGAGCTCTGTATTGAATTTAAAAGGGAATCTATAAAAACTCAACATTCAAACAGTTCCTCTCTTGTCATAGTATTATTCATGTCAAGTATGAACCTTACAAGGAAAGGTTAAGACTATACATTTTATAAGGTTAAAGGTTAAAGTTAACTCACTTTATTTTTTCCCTGTAAGGAAACCCCATCTCTGTATTTTACTCAATCTAATACTCACAGTGTCTAGCTTTATTATTAGCGATAGCATTAGCAATTAGCATCAGCACTGCCCTTGAAGGCACTCAGAGACCAACGTGACTCTTTTAAGGATAAAGCACTTCGTAAGATGAATAAATGCATGAATTTCCGATGTTGGAAATTTACTACAGTTGAGGCTCTTATCATTGTAATTTTTCGGTGTAAGGTGGTTAAAATAATTCATTCTTAAATTGTCTTTAGTTGACCCTTTTGTCCATTTTGACAGTCCAATAAAGTCAAAACATTTTGTTAGGCTATGACATTGTTAGCCTTTGTTCACAAATGGTCACATGAACATTGATGTGCTCTCTTTCCAGCACAGGAACAGTAGTTAGTTAACCATTTAATACAACAATTAAATATCTGATGCCAGATGCTGATATTGCAAAATTTGCACTGGGTTTTTCAGTATATTGTAATTTAAGTGTTCTGAGAGGACATGTGACTTCTGCATCTACTCCTACTCTGTTTTCAGGCTGTAGAAATTATACCTCATGACACCCCAGGTGTTTTCAGACAGGTACAAGGGCAAAATATGTGATTAACTGTTGGCATGAAGAATCCCTGATCAAATTCAATCAGACACAACCTGTACTTTTGCTTTACCCTGTGTCTCAACACGGAAATGTCCATATTAGTGTGGAATGACATCAGGTTCGTCTATATTTAGAGTTGTTTGATTTGGACTGAGAGGAGAGAGCTGCAGTAGGAAGGGTGTTTTGTGAAATACTGCTGTTTCCCCCCTGATTTCAGCTTTTTTGCCATAAAGTAGAAATAACAGTTTGACACAAGTTTTGTGATGGTAGTTCTGTGGTAGTTCACACCGGTGATGAATAGACGTTACTCCACTCTGTTTGGGCTCTGGTTTAGTCTGTTTTTGTTTTTCTTCTAGGGTTAAATTATTTTAGTAGTTTTAGCACCCTCTCTTGGCACAACTGTTAGTCATTTAAATATCTTGTGACGTGTCCAGTATTACTTTTCTCTTTAGGTGTTCAGCCCAAATCTTAAATTAATATGAAACAAATTTCTCAAATCTCTCAATTTAACCTGATTCTTGCTGCTTGAAATGAAGCTTAAACTCACATAAAACCAAAAACTCCAAAAGTAAAGAAACAAAAAATAGAATATAATTCAAAATAAATCTAGTTACAGTCCCAATAAGAGTGGTCAGGTATTAGGCTTTGAGAAGGTCTCCAGTGTGTGGTAGGTGTTACATGTACCTGGCCTTTTGTGAACACGCTAAATGCATTATCATTGATTTTTATTTCATTTTCCTTCTCAACTGTATGTGCGTATGTTTTATTGGTATTTAGTAGGCACACGTAAACGTTGCTGTCAATACTTAGGTCCTTATTGTCTGCCTGTAATGGAACATGATGGAAACTACTGTGTAGTTTGCATTGTGTTACAGAGTCAGATGAAGCAGATTTTAACACAGAAAGGGTTAAAGATGAGAAGACCCCCAAGCTTTTCATGACTCTTCTGCTGCGTTCTCAGCACAGGAAACTGACCTTACCTCATACTCTTTTAACACAGACATGAAGTCTTTTTCTTTCTCCTTTTCTTCTCTTTTGAAGACATAATGAAACGTGTGTTTTCGCTGCGTCCTAATCCGCCGACAGCTCGTGTCAACAGCGTGTGAATTGGACCGGTGTAATGACAGGTCAGGCTTTAATACGGACAGCTCAGGGACGTGCAGAGGGGCTGGGGGGGATTAGCCCCCTCCCGTTTGTAGTTAAACAAGGCCTTATGAAGCATTAGTCAACACCCCCCATATCCCCCCACCCCCAACCCCATCACCTCATAGCACTGGTGCTTGATGAGCGCAGCACCTCAGCCTTCATGTCTGTAGGAAAAGCTAACTGTACCCAGGGGGGGTGTAGTTCACAGAGCTAAGGACAAGCAATAAGATTTACAGGGACTTTTTATTTTTATACGAGACAGATGTAAATGTACTCTTTATTCCTTTCCATCCATATTTCTGTTTTTAATCTCTCCATATATAATAGTATAAACTCACTTGTCCCGAACATGCAGTTTGTATTGGATCACCAGTTGTCGATAGTAAAATACACAACAATAATACCATATGTGAATTTATTTTTCTACTTCAAATAGAGGATTATTCTCTGGAAGAGTTTAGAAATGTTGGCCTGACCCAAACTAAGTAAAATACAGAGGAGAGGCAAAAAAATAATACATAATACAAAATATTAGGGATGGTCCATCATATTGGTTGGACATTGATACTGGCCAGTATTTGCAATGACATAAAAGATGTCTTTTATCCAATACCAGTGGGAGATATTTATCTGTATTATATTAAAAGTTTTTTCTTCATCATGTATGGTGATGGATTCAAAGTCTTTAAAAAGTAACAGTAATTATTATCATTTATATAATGAAGATTTCTTTGTTGAGGGAGATACACAGCAACAAAAATGAGGTAAAGAAACGAAAAGTAACATGAGGATTTGTGTGTTGGCTGTTGGCCAAAATGTCCTTTCAAAGAATTTTGCAATTTTTTTTGCCAAAAAATAACATGAAAAACTCAACAAGATGAAAACAACATAAAAGTAATGTAACAAGAGAAAAACTGAGTAGAAGGACAAAATGAAACAAATCCACGTAAAAGCCATGACATGACAAAAGTGACGTAAAAGAAATGACAAGGTGAAAACAATTTGAAAAAACTTCCAGTCAAGTTTTGACAGTGGAAAGATGACTCACTGTGTGTTTGTCCACATTTTTTTTTTATTCACAGTTGTTTGTTTTGTATCTGTTAGTGTTTATGATCACTTCCATTCATTGTACTTCATTTCTGAGATTCTAGTAAAGCGTGCTTAATTGAACTTTGTTTTGACAGATGAAGAGCCAGTAAATATGTGGAGATTTATGTCGTATTTTTGTGTTGGTCCTGAGGAAACATGGCATAGATTGTTGTGGTATCTCATGCTGAATAAGTTTGGAAATTACTGGTATATCCAAACACGAAAATTTTGTCAATTCAGTGTAGTTAAGTGTTAAGTATAGACGGACACATCTTATTTGCCTTCCTCTTTTCCTTCCCTCTTTCCTTCTGCACTCCTGCGTATTCCATCCTTTCACATATTGTATGTTTAAATTTAGTGTAATTACATGTTAAGTACCCAGTGATATACATAATTTCAATCTGAAACAGAACCTTGCCATGTGAAGCCAATAAAATCATCTGAAAACTGGGGCTGGAAAGTATCACTTATACATTTATTCTCTGACAGAGCTCCTCATTTCAAAGTGCTGTCTGTGTCTTTGACTCCAAAAGAGCCTTGGCCCCTGTCTTCAGCTGCTAACCAAGTAAAACACATGGACATCCTTAAAGGAAGCATTTGGCAAATTGTTTTAGAAAAAATGCTTATATGTGGAAAAGCCTTGGCTTTGCCATCTACTGGAAACGATTCTGTGGTTTAGTGGTCTAGAATGAGGGTTTAGACAGCAATGGTGGGCAAATGAGTATGTGTGTGAGCTTTTGTGGGTGGGGGTGTGTGTGTTCATTCACACTGCTGCAGCTCTACCTGAAATCCATGGGCCTTTTTCACTGACACTGTAAATTACCTGCAGATATAAATGTCATTTCCCAATATCGATCACCTGAAATAGGTTCTTTCTATTGATCTCTGGCTCTCTGCCTTTATCACGCTGTTGCAGCAGAAATGAATTAACTTCTGAATATTCAATCTTGTTGACAAGGAGCTGTTAGTCCTTGCCACTGCTGACATTTATGCCCCACAGGTCTGAGTGTTGCTGTAGTGGATTTATTGGCTTGTTCTGGTCACTCAAACTGTGTAATGTAAAGCTTCTCAACGACTTCTCTGTCTTGTTAGAGCAGCTTTCAGTCTCCTTTTCTCTCTTTCTTATTGACTAATTTTCTCTTTGTGTATTTCATCCTCATAATGTCTTCTTTTTTTTTTTTTTGTGGTCTGTATGTCAGTGAAAGCATGCACTACCTAGACAGGAATGTCCACTTTTTATTTCCTATTGGACTTGTTCCTGCCAATCACAGGGGGATTCTTCACTTGAATTCCTCTCTGTGCAGTCTTGGAAGCTTCACGTGGCGGAAAGGGGTTTTACAGACTGACAAAGGGTTTTTGGGGAAAGACAGGCTTTCAGAGAAGAATTTGGAAAAATAGGAAACAGTTAAATGTATAGATCTAGCTGGAATAAAGAGAGGCTTTGTGCAGAAGACAAGGTCCAGTGCTTTGCCAGTATTTGAAGCTGTAGGAGGAAGAAACTAGTCACTTAAGTCGGTGAACATGAGCAGCACTGGCAGCCATGTCTGTCTGAACTAATCAACATACCATGACATGTGTTGCTATTTACATGTAAAGAGACTCTTGTCAAGATGAATAAAATATGTAAATTAAGCTGGAAAACTATAAGGGCATAATCAAACATTACAATGAATTGGTGTGGGGTAGGTATGGATTTTTACTCTAGGGGAAAAAAAGAGGTGGATACCCCTCTGTCATCAATATTTTGACAGCTCGTCATTGGTCGACCTTTCCCCTCACAGCATGCACTGTCTCATTCAGTCAAAAATAATAGGATCAGATTGTTGAGAGAAGATGAGAGGATGCAAGATGAGTGGATCACAGGGGAAACTATGAATCTCACCACACTTCACTCACAATTACAGCGCAGTGAAAGTTTGTGTCAAAACACACATCTTCTATACGTCACTGTGACTGATTTTTTAATTTCAGCCTGCCCAGTTGATTTCTGGGTTTTAATTTCACACTGCCAGACAAAGAGGGCGGATTTTAAAGAAAAAAGACGTAAGACTGTGTTACTTTTGGCCTGCTGAGTAGCATCATCGAAACCTTGCCTTTTCATTTTGAACATGCAGAGCGGATGTGAGGCTGCTTTTGTGGGATCAGTATGAGTGATGAGCTGCCATCTCTAATGGACCACAGCATAATCCTCTTTCGCTTTCCTCCACCTTCGCTTCTCTATCATTTCCTTTTGTTTCTATGTAGTTGTGGTTAGTTTTAGCAATGTTGCTCCTAGGATTAGTGTACAAACTGTAAATGAGACAAGATAGAAGAAATGAGGAAGATCAAATCAAATTATAATGGGGATACATAATCATATAGAGCCAGTCGAAACCAGACTCTAATTTACAGAAACCCAACAGAATCCTCCAGGAGCAAACACTTGTTAGATGAGTCATAAATAAATTTGTTGTGAAAGCTAAAAAAAAAAAAAAAAGGAAGTGAAAGATGAATGGTCATACTGGTCTACAAGTAAAATACTTCCAGAATAAAAGTGGTTAAACTTTACTCACTAATAAAGAAAAATTAAGTCAAAAGTGATAGTTGGTTGTAGTTTCTAAGATACAGTCCTGGGTCAAAATGTGAAATTTTGAGCATTAATGAGAGAATGGGTTTTATTCAAAAGGAATGTTCATCTCAGAATGGCCAGATCTACTTCAAAACAGTGTCTGCACATTGCAATACATTCACTATACAGGTTCTATCTAGAAGGAACATTTATAAATCCATGGTATACATAAACCAACATATATCTGAAATAACAAAGCACTTTTGTAATTTGTTTTCTGATTCATCTTATTAAAGTATGTAAGATTTTGCACATTTAATGTCTGAAGCAGATATTTTCTAAGAAATTGTAGAGCAGTGTAATGCAACACTCATGCAGGGTTTCCCAAACTTTTTCAGAGTGAGACCTAAATGAGAAGTTTGGTGCTTAAGTCTTAAACCTTACAACAATATTTCTTGCTGTCAACCAAGAATTCAATTCAGAATGTCAACTGTAGTAAGCTTGAAAGAAAATATTCAACTACTGTAGCAACATAGTAGTCACCGACTAAAAACAAACAATTTAAAATGCTATTGTAACCTACAGGAACAAACACAAGTAACTTTCTTTACAGTTAAAATGTTGCTTCTTGAAAGTCACTTTGTTACCCAAGAAAGATGCTCTTAACTTGTGCTTGATACTAAAAATGCATTATTGAGCAATTTGTAAATTTGTAAGCTTTAT
>JAPQRP010000013.1:8528307-8538771 GCA_037367295.1 Apogon hyalosoma | reverse complement strand
GGTGGGGGGTGGGTGGGTGTGTGGGGGGGGGTGCAACTGTAAATCAAACATGCACTTGCCAGGCCACACCGCTGTTTTGCAGAATAGTCCCTTGAATAAGCCATAATCTCAAGTGAACATTTCCTTTTCTTTTCTGAAATGTGCTAATTTGCATTTTCCTGTTTAAAAGATAAGAACCTGAAGCATGCAGAGCATAACTCTTTGGAGTCACCTCAGATTTAACCATTTTAGATATTAGGTCACATCTCATTTGTTTATTCAGCCAAACATGGGCACAAATTATTCATACATTTTGTTTCTAAGCTGATTTCTGTTAGAAGGAAAGTGCAACCGACTGTACTACTGCCAGGCTGGAAGTGCACAGTTCAGACTGCACATAGCAGCGCTGCAAGTGAAACATCATCCATAGCAGCCCCTATCCTGGTAATTAGGTCAGATGACTTACATTCTACAGCCTTTAAAACCCCTCCTGTAAATATGAAACCGGACCTGCTGTGCTACAAACCTCATGACCTCCAACTACGTTTGCACAACTCTGCATTCCATCTACAGCAACTCTGTTCAAAACAAGTGGTGGAGCTCCAAAACATTGCCTTTAAAATGCTGATATCCTGAACTATTATTGACACTGAACCATAAAATCTAGTATTGTAGTTTGGAGTTTGATGCTTAGTAATAAAACTTGAAAAAGGTCTTTCAGCTAACATAAGACAATTGAATTCCTTGTTTAACTCTTTAGTTTTAAAGTTCATAGCATATGGCTGGTATATGATTTGAGAGGTTGATTTACTCCACTGGAGCAAGGGAGAGGAAAAAGTGAAGGCAGTGGACCGGAAAGTCTGCAAGGTCAAAACACATGAGGTTGTAAAGCGCAATGTGAAGCGCAGTTGTAGCCTCGTAGCATGTGTTACTACTGACGGTCAAATGTTCATCAGGCTCGGATGGGACAGACGTTCATTCATGATCTGAATCTCACCGAGTCACTCAGTCAGGAACCTCACACTTGTGATATATGTCACATGGTGTGCAGTGCTTACAATGCACCTCACATGGCTACGCGTGCCTTTGCTCTCTCTTTCTACCAGTATGAACATATGACGCTGGTGAAACAAAAGGCCCCTGTGTCCACAGCCATTTCTATAATCCTCCAAATTTACATGCTAGCTAGAGCACTGTGTTTTATGTGGAGCGCTTGGATCTTGTACGGTGATGCCTGGCAGAAGTGTGGGAACTTCACCCTGATAGCATTCAACAAGAAAGAAGTCTGAAGAAATTTGAGGAAGAAGCACTAAACCCAAAAGGTCTACACCCAGCACTTTAGACAGACATTTCCTTATGTCATCATTAATAATACCAGATAAAAAGGTTCCAAATGTGCCCGTGTTTAGAGCCTTTGTGTTGGTGCCTCTGCTTTGGAGTGGTTTTCCCTCTTGACCTAGTTTTCTTTTTTTTTTTTTAACAATAGGTAAATAGTATTATTTGATATTATTTTTTATTATAATTAAATATAATAATAAACTGTTTGCATTTATGGAATATAAACCTCCTATTTTACCTTATGATATGAACATTTTTATGTTTGTTCACTGAGGGATGAAGACAGATAAGATAATAATGGTAATGCAAATGCAGTAGGTTCTGTATTGTGTGTCTCATATTGAATCTATTATCGACAGTAAAGTTTATTGCATTACACCAAGCGCTCTACAACCACTTTACAGAGTTTTCATGTCAGGTAAAGCAGTGCACTTTTGCAGTTGGACCCACTGTGGCTTAATCACTACATTGTGATGTAATGATGGCTGCGTCACATGACAGCCTGGAGCATCAGATCTCTGTTTTTTCCCTTTTGGTTTTCTCCTTCTTTCCTGTTTTTGTCTCTCAACAGCTGTCCTTTACCAGGGCACCTCTGAAGGTATACGGTTAACGTTCTGAGAAATGAAATATCTGGTATATCCAATAAATAGGAGCTCACTTTCTTCTTTTAGTCTGAAGCTGAGACTAATCAATCACTGCAGAAACTCACTTGTGTTTGTAATTTCTTCCCTGGAGAGCCACCTCCCCCTCCAAAAGAAGAAGGAATCTGTACAATCTACATTGTTCTTTATGTCTAATGCAAGACAGATGTGGCAGACTTGTGGAGATTCCCACTGCCGTCTTTGTGCTCCCATAGCTCTTTGTTTCATTGCCTTTTTCACTGTGCTTTGACATTTCTTAACTAATGATAGCATTAAATGATTGAGCAAATTTGAGCTTTCAACTGATTTTCATTTAACAAATATGTTTTACATCAGTAGGTAATTGTACACGCACAAATGTCATGTTCAGTTTAGTAAAGTCTTGTGAATGTGGATCACATTTGCATTGGCTAAACTTCAAAGAAACATTTTTATTACATTGTTTTGTATTCATAGTATTCACTCCAGAGTATTCCTTTTACACCGGGGGCCTTCACATAAAGTAAAGGTAATATGAACACACTAGTATGTCTATATTACAGTTAGTCTGTATTGTGTAAGTAGTGACATAAAAAATGTTTGGTAAGTCAGTCTTTAAAATGTAAACGGCAATTAATGTACAGTATTAATATGAAATTGTGAGGTACAGATGAAGCGCATGGACAGGGGTGGGGGTGAATAGTTTGTAAGACCAGGGTGGTGGGAGTTGTCTGTTGCTGTCTGTTATGCCCCCCCCCATCACCACTTAAAACTTTCATAAATAAAGTATTTATTTCAGATAAAGGTAATGCATCCTTGTCGCTGTGTGGTTCGGCTCAAATATCTCTGATGGACTAATTTATATGAGTTTAAAGAAAACCAGGCAATTCATTTTGGATTAAGTTTGTATTAAAAGGATACATTATTTATTCATTTTCAGATATTTCAGTTGAATGTTAATAGTAAAAGAGAGTCATAACAAAGCTGATAATTATTAAGAGAAAACGCTTTAAGTAATTTTGGGAAGTGCTTTTATTGTGAAGTCTGTCAAAACAGGAAGTACTCTTACATTGTGTTGACAGAAGAAAATACGTTACACTTCCTAGATGTGGAGGTCCAGTTCTCTGTGTGTTCTGTAGCTGCAGCATGTTTTAGAATAAACCCGTCTGGTCATGAAACTCCACCCACACTACACATGACGGAGGAAATTTGGCATTCCTGGTTTGAACTTCATTTCCCATCATGCAGCATTGCTTCCATGATTGTAAGGCAATTGTATTCCAAAATGACTATTACCTCTGAAAATATTGGTCCTATCAACTTGCCAAGATATTTAATGTGGAGATGGGACTATGGTTCAACTGGAGGAACCAAATTGGCCACGTAAAAACGTCTGAATTTGTCAGAGTCATGCAGATACACACACACACACACACACACACACACACACACACACACACACACACACAGACGCTCTGAGCCCGTCCGGTGTTATGACATAGATTTTAAGATGAACATTTCCTGGCTGATGGCAGCTGAATCTCCAATTACTCGTCGTATTTTTGATGAGCTTTGAACTGATGACTGGTGGATGATCTGGAGACTGCTATGAAATGACTGGGCATCTTTTTGTAACGTCTGTACATTCACACCTGCAACTAAAGCTGCACAACTATAAAGTTATGTGGCTTAACAGAAATGAATGAATGAATGAATCAATTAAGTAGAGACAGAGCAAGAACCAGAGGAATCTGTTTAGAGTCTTAGATGGGGAACAGTGTAGACCTCCCTCAAGGTAAAGAGATAAACTGTTAAAAGGAATGGGAAAGATTAACTGGCACCATAATAACCTAAATCCAAGTGCTTAAAGTCAGAATTAAGGTCAATGTCAACACAAAGCCTACACTATTGGGAAGTGGTTGACTTCTTTTCAGTGGTTTTGCCTTTTCTGAGCACAGGAAGCAGTAGGACAGATATCAAATATACTGTGAAAACCTACAAAGGAACCGAGGACAAACCTGGTTGTGTAGACATACTTTTTTAAGGGTGAGACTGAACAGACCAAACCAGGAACAGTTTGGACTAAACTCTGTTACTGATCACAAACCTTTAGAAAAAATACACTAATCCCTCAGGATCTTCAAGTTGTTGAATTAAATAAGGGATTTTACAGGAGTGATATTATTTGATACATACAGTTTGTCATGTTACCTACATTGAGCACAATGAGATACTATCATGAGCTACCTAAATATACACGCCGCTTTTAATTGGTGTGTATATTTACGCATTATAAGCTTTCCACAGGTGTGTTCAAATACCACACGATTAGCGGTTAGGGTATCTGTCTGTCCGTCCGTCCGTCCAGAGCTTCTGGTAGTTTGTATTATTTATTGTCTGATTCAGATCTGATGAGTAAGTAAATCAAACAATTACACATTTTATTGAGAGCAAAGGTAAAAGGTGCCTACAAATACAGTTTAGTCAAATGTCAAAAACAACTTTGAGACACACCTCTTGTTCATTTCTGCTACAACCTGTTCTGCAACATTCACATATGTACAACTCAACTGGAAGTGCAGGCAGAATACTATTTCATGCCCCAAACAAACCGAGCTGTTGAAGACATTGCTTAAAGCCTTGAATACAAACTAGAAAATACAATATCCCTTCATATTCTGTTTTTTATTGTAATGATTTGACTAAAACTGAATGCCATAAATTGGACTGGCCACAAACTCCCCTCACTAAAAATGTAAAGTGACCGTGAGAACGAGGTCAGTTCATTTAGCTGACAGCAGTTGAACATTAGCCCAGCTCTGACTTCCTAAGCCGTTAGTTTGGGATTTTTCCTGTTTCATCAGCACAGCCTTCTCAGGTCCCAGCCTTTCTGCTGTAAGAGTACACAAGCCCCTGTGCAAAGATTACACAAAAAGTCTAATGCCCTTTCTGTGCCTTCAAGCTGCATCACATGGAGGCTCTAATTAACAAGTGGGTTTGTGAGCATACAAACAGCCCAGCCTGCCCCCCCAAACCCCCTAACCTGCCCCCCAGCCCCTCATGTTGCTACACTTTTCCTTCCGAGCTGCCTGCTTTTTTCCCCGTCCAACTCTTTGTCTATGCAACAGTCAATATATCTGACTAACTTGATGAACTGTGCACAGAGCAAAGTTAATTTCTTTCAGAGTGCATGGTAGCCATGGCGACCATCTTATGAGCGCTCCAAAGCCCATCTGCTCTAAACATTACCCCAGCACGGCTGACTGCAGAATATGCTGCTTTGCCATGGCGTGCACATGTGCTTTATGCATTGATCTTCCCAGTAAATCAATAGTGCCACATATTCTGAAGCCTACATCCGCGCTGGTAATCAATGCTGTGATGTTGATGGAGCTTAAAAGTGAACTTGTACATTTCTGCCACTTTCATCACTGAAATAAGGTTGAGTATTTGAGGGTGCACCAAACACAGGCATGATTTGCTTTCAGTTGAATCACTAAAAGAATAAAGACTTTATTTTGTCCTTTTCATGTTTAATTTTTACTGCACAAGTGACGTACAGCTGCTGCTTCCCATGTTCCTCCAGTGGAACCATTGGCATCCGATGATTTTACAGGCACATTTATTTAGCAAATACTTCCTTTCTCTTCGAATGTTTCCAAATCTAAACCAGCTTCCAATTAAACAGGAAGCGGAGGTGAACGGTAAACAGAGCAAAGGGAAACATTATGACAGGAGAGAAAGTAAAACATGGCAAACAGAAAGTGTGGGAATTCTCAAAAAGACTCTATCGCTTCATTTTCATGGATGTGTTGAAACTGTGCTATAGAAAGTCTTTTATTTTCAACTAAATAAGCAAAGCACTGATTAGCACTGAGTCTCCTCAAAACTGAAGTCAGAAATTCACTATTGTGTTCAAAATAACTTGGAATAAGACCGTTTTTTTTTTTTTTAATTATTGTTTGCTGATAGTTCTTTTGTCATCTGGAAAGTGAATGTACTGATGTTCTTTCCCTCATTGGTTTCTCTGCAGCCTGACCTAAGCCTCTGTTGCTAAGCTCCCTCTTTCCCACTGAGAAGGAACCATGTGACTTTTATTGAATACAAATCGAATCCTTCTGCGGGGGGGGGGGCGGGGTCTATGATTCATGGCCGTAGTGTAAAGCTGGATGCAACCTTCATTTCATCTTTCACATCTTAAGAGTCTATTATGAAATACAAACTTCTTGAAAATGATATTTTCCACAGTTGAAGTGTTCATTGCTTGGTTTTACACTATGATGCAGACATATTTTGATGTGTACCAACGTGACAAACACCATCTATCATGGTTTACCTTGTAGTTTGACACTTTGTGAATAGAAATCTGTGTCTGTAAACATCACAACTGGGTTATTTTGGCTGGGCAGTTGGTATAGGTAATCTATCACTTCAATGAGATCCAATTAGTGTAAACCTGTGATTCATAAATGGTCATAAACAAGTCTGTCTTAAAAAAGCAAACCTCAGAATGAAGTCACCTGCTGCACATCCCACAGAAGACGCTCCATATTTGAAACTCTAGGTAGTTAGTGATGTCACTCAGAGCCTTTGGGTGGGTTCAACTCTTCCATGACATTTGGGACCCGCTGCCTGTCTTTATCAGGGGTGTCAAATCCTTTTTGTCCAGGGGTCACATTCAGCCCAATTTGATCTCAAACAGGCCAGACCAGCAAAATAATGCATAATAGATTGATTACGTTCAGCGTGTCTTCCATTCCAAATGTTAGTTACAGATTTTCTTGTGATCAGACAAGTAGAAGGGAGAAGTTTCAGACGAAACCGTCAGCAGGTAAAAAAAAAAAACAACAAACATCTTTCCTCAGTTCTACTTGTCTGATCACAAGAAAATCTCTACCTAATAATAGCACAATAGCCTATAAATAACAAGTCCAATTTTTTAGTATTTTAGTGCAAAAAATTATTATTGAATTATCAAAATATTTACATTTACAAACTATCCAAGCAAAAAAAAAAAGTGAATGTGAATAACCTGGGGGGGGGGAAACGGACATTTCTTAAGAAAAATAAGTGCAATTTTAACAGTATTATTCCGCAACTAATCATTTATACATGTGTATTAAGATCAGACCTACAAAGACACCAAACATTAGTAACAAGCATTATATTGTTAAAATTGTACTTCATTTTCTTGAGACATTTCAGGTTGTTCATATTTATTCAGGTTATTCATATTTTATTGTCTATTTTATTAAGACAGGGACAATGCACAATATGCACTGACCTTAAACAGGACAGATATATTGTACCAGGCTGTGGCACTAGTGCTGATTTCCACCTGTAGTCCCTGGTTAAAGGATATTTTGTTCATGTAAAGATTTTCATAATCAAATGTTTTGGGGTTTTTTTTGCACTAAAACAGAAAAATTTAGAGTTGTCATTATTTGTATATATATATATATATATATATATATACATATGTATGTATATGTATAAGGTTTTTTTCACATTAAACCAAGAACATTTGGAGTCATTATTTATAGGTTATTATCCTATTATTGTACTTGAGATCATATTGTTCTGGATGTGGAACCTGAACTTAAAGGAGTTTGACACCCTTGACCGTTAACAATTTTTGCACTTTGCAAATTCCTCCTGGGCTGGATTGGAACCTTTGGTGGTCCAGTTTTGGCCCGTGGGACGCATGTTGGATGCCCCTGGTCTTTATGCTCCTTGTGTAGACAACAGGGGGCCGTGGGGCCTAACCTTTTCTGAGATCATCCATATCTGCCATGAGAGGCAGTTGTTTCGATCACCACGAACCCTGTGGAGGTCACACTGTTTTAAGAAGCTGTGCACATTAAGTGGCAGTGGCATTAGCTATGACAGTTTCTTTCAGATATCCATCTAAACCCAACATCTGAAGAGCAGAACATTCATTGTGACAGCCTATGCTGCTGTGTTATTTTGGCCCTAAAATGAGCATTATTTTCAAAAAGCCTCTGAGCTTTTTGTGTTTACATAAAGTTCTTGAAGGTCAATATAGTGAAACAAGACTGATTCTTATCTTTATATTTGCACTTTGTATTACAATGGGGTTTCACTTTTCAGGAGTTTGTTTTATTATTTATTTTATAATGTATTTGTTTTGCGCATAAGAAAATCCAAACTTTTGTGTGTACAAGGACCTAATAGCAGAGCAAATAAATTCATAGAGGTGATCAGGACAATATAATTGCCATGTCCACGAGTAATAACAAAATAAATTCAATGTATAAAAGGAGTGGGAAGCCATATTGATAGTTATTGACATTCCAATGTCTGAAGAGTCACATCACAAGTAGGTTTGTTCTTCTCTATCACTTTGGATTCCTTTTTTGTTCAGTACCCCATTTTCATATTATTTCTTAATTGTACATTTACGTAGAAATGGGGAAAAAGGCACAACACTGTGGTAAAAGCCACTGTGGATATAAATGTGCTACACTGATGTGGGGCATGTTTGTGTTTTTATGTGCTACACGTTTTGAGTTCTTAACTGGTGAAGTCCTGCTATTTAGAGCTAAGTGTTTATCAAGTTATTGAAGTGACAATAAAGTTTCCAGTGGCTTCAGTCTCCAGTTATCGTGTTAAGGCTATCTGACCACCAGCTATGTGGTGTCAGAGAAAAGGGCCTGCTATCAGTGTTCTGTAGCGGAGACGCTACTGTGCATGTGCCTCAGTCTCCTTTTTAATTCATATCTTGTGTAAGCGGAAATGGCGAAAACGCTTTCTGCTTGTCCAAGTGTCGATGGAGCGGCTTGGTGGGAGGCGAGAAGAGATGCTCTTCTATTCGCTTTGGGGTAGTTACGTAACATCTCCCTCTCTCTTCGGAATGCCAGGACGGTGTTTGTAAACAGAGCGACCATGTGCGTGTGCTCACGTGGAGGAAGCGTTTGAGTCACTGCCCTCGGTGTCTCACCCCTGAGGTAAACCCTGACATCGATACATGTTCACAGGGCCAACGACACTCCCTCCGGCCCCGTGCCACTCAAAAAGAGCCTTATCACTCTCACTCCGTAATTACGCCTCCGCCTGGCTAACTAGGCTACACTTGTGGAAAAGAAGGCCATGAGTCATATCTGGGATTCACAATGTATGTGCTGTGGTGGCGACCGATAAGACTTTTGTGTCAGACTGGTAAATATGGTATTACGATACAGGATTCCAGTGGTGGCCAATAAACACACATCCAGGTCATAATCACACCAACATTTATGACACTGTAGGGCTTTTATGGAATGAAAATAGTTATTGGGGTTTGCGATGGGTATTGGATTTTGGCAAATTACCAATTGCTGATCAAAGACTATATGTACCTGACATTTTAGTGATTTGGCCTCATTTGACATTCTTAGTTACAGGCATGTAACTCTCTCAAAGCCGCAGTGTTTTGCAACACCCCGTACACACAGAGGTCTAATTTTAAAGGCTTTTTGATGCTATCTGCAGGCGTCAGAATCAATTAACACAAAAACACAGATAAACTTCCAGTCAGTGATAACCAATCCAAACAGTACACCCTGCAAAATGCACAAGAGCATGCAGTTTAACCTGACTACTGAGGCCAGAGCTCAACTCCGTCCAACACATGCACACACATGGCATTTCCTGCTTCACGTTTGAGCCGTGCTTTTGTCAGTAACACCATCTTTGTGGACTATCACTGGTAAATGCATTTTGAATGACTGAATGCATGTAAATGAGAAACATAGCGTTGAGATTCCAATGCACAAACACTCAGCTGTGGTTTGCTGCCGCTCTCCTCTGCTCTCAAGAGCAAAACAACCCCCAATACCAGACAGGAGGCAAATCAATATTGTAAAAATCAATACAACACTGAGTATCTCGCCATTTTGTCTCAGGAAAGCAGCTGAGCTATGACCGTCCACCACCCCAGTCAGCAAATAGTGCAATCTAAGATGTCGAACCTGCTTCACTGTGCCATTTGTACAACAGTCTGTGGGTAGAACATGATGCCTGGGCCGGACAGAGGGGGGTCAGAGGTCAGGCTTGGGTAAGGTCTTAGTATTGTTAGTGGACAGCATTGTTGTGGAATGCTATGGCAACTGGACATTCTTCCCAAAGGTGATATTGTCTTTGCCCTGGGACTGACATAAAGGACACTTCCAACCATGGTGCAGGAGCAGTCCGTCCACACAGCTTTATCAGTAGGTGTGGACGGATCAGAGAGGCTATGTGTATGTGATTGATCTAGCCGGCCCTTCCCCCACTCTGCTCCATGTTGGCCGATTATGCCACATTTCCACTACATGGTACCGGCTCGACTGGGCTCGGCCTTTTTGTGTTTCCATTACGAAAAAGGACCTGGAATCTGGTACCAGGTACTAGTTTTTTGGTATCACCTCTGCCGAGGTTCCAAGTGATACTAAAACATGACGTGTAAACACTGCAGACCTCTGATTGGTCAGACAGTTGTCTCTGCAGACCTCTGATTGGTCAGACAGGTGTCTCTGCAGACCTCTGA
>JAPQRP010000013.1:8501459-8522873 GCA_037367295.1 Apogon hyalosoma | reverse complement strand
GATAGATAGATAGATAGATAGATAGATAGATAGATAGATAGATAGATAGATAGATAGATAGATAGATAGATGTAAACTGTTACCCATTAGCATGAAAGTGATTAGTGAGCTTGAAGTTAGCATGCTATCAGTTAGCACACTAGCTAACTGATAAATAATCAAATCAAATATAGACCACTTGCAAATACTTAAAGGGGTAATGTTATTGTAATGTAGTTTTTTGTTAGTCACATATTTTAAAAAGTAATCAGTATCTTTTTGTGCCTATATTTAATATACTTCAGTTTTTCCTTCCTCAAACTAAAGTTGTTGCCACCAGATTTTTTTTTTTATTTATTTATTTATTTTTTTTCTGGGCAAGCGTATTAACCATACCTGGACGGAAAAAGAAATCAGTTGCAATTACTTATTATTAATCACTTTTGGATCGTAATCTCATTTTGGCAGGCAAACCAGAAATCTGTGAAACTGTAAAAGTAATTAAAAAAGCCAAAGAGGAAGTGTTTTTACATAGCATGAGGTACATTTGTCAAACACCAAATACCGCCCTGAAATATCATCCAAGCTATTATGTTGGTCCGACTCCAACAGACACAAAGAGAGGCATTACTCAGCCTCCCCTTTTATTGAGTTGCTCCTGACTTCTAATCAGCCCACAGGAGCTCCTCAGCCCTGTATTTGCACTGGGTAATGACAAACCTCTCCTTCCACATACTGTAACATTGACTTGCAAACAGCTTTTAGGTCTTTGAACACACACACACATGCAAGCAGAATGTATCTGTCCCGATACCAGCCCTCTGTAGTGGTTGAAGATGTCAGTGTGTTTTAGAATTCCATCACACATGTCAAATGTATTCATAACAATTGCTCTTTGAAGGATACAGCAGAGGCCAAGTTCAAGCTTTGAAGTCGAGAGGGAGAGAGATCGGGAGTCGGTTAGACAAGTGGAAAAAGGAGAGGAGGTAAAGGAAGCTGTAATGGAGGGATAACGGGAGGAAAAGAGGGGGGAAACAAAGCATGTACAAGAGAGAAATCTGCAGATGATGACATGTTGCATTACATGATCCCCTGTGATCCCTGGTGGTCTCGCCCTCTGAATCACAACCATCTGCCTCTGACCTTCAGGGTGCAAGAGTCCATTTCCTAGAGTGGTGCGGATTAAGGTGGTGGTAGTGGGTGGTGGGGGTCCGGGTTGTCTGGCCTGGGGCCCGTGCAGAGCCCCAGTCTATGGATCACGGCTTTCAGAGGCTCCTTCACCCTGGGACCAGAGGGGAAACTTCCTAACCCAGAAACACTTCCCTCATCTCCGCCATAGCTCACACACACATACACACACACACATACTGAGATCATTGCTCCCAGATGTGGATCCATCCTGTGGAAAGCATGTTCAGATAGTTATTATCGTGTGTATTTGTGTGTTGTGTTGATGCATGTGCGCAGTCGTCGTAGTAGAAAGCTGAGAAAGAGAAAGATGGGTGGTGTGTAAAGAGTCGAACATGGCTGGTGTGTGTAGGTGATTCCCAGTGGAAAAGTGATAATAGCCCATGTGTTTGCAATACCTGTCGGTGCCCTTTCTACTTTAAAAAATACACATATTTGCAGAAATTTGAGACTCGTGTCTGTGGGTGAAACCCTTCATCTGAAGCTCATTCTACTCAGTGGGATTCGTTTAAAAAAATGACAAAAATTCTTCAACCTCCTTGAAAAGCATTACACAACTATATGTCTGTTTCATCTCACCTAATAACCTTCTGAATAGTACTTTTCACTGCTTTATTTACTCTTTTTATAAAATATTTCAAATGTATTTCCTTGAACAGTAGCTCTCTTTTTTATAACGTGTCCATCTCCCACTTTTATATAATTTTTTCGCATACAAGAAGCTGAGATTGTAGTTTCTCTCTTTTATGCTATAATTTCTTTTTAGCAGCACCACATTAACATGTTTTTCTCCATCATGAAATGATTAAGCATTATATTGTGGAATAACATGCAGTGTAATCCAATTCTATTTACAGATTTCGATAAATAAGATTAATATTTATAAATTAGAGAAAACAGATGTAAAAGTTGCAAATGATAAAAAATAATAATAAGTAAAATAATGCTAAGTTTAGCCGTGGTTATCAATATTAGTAGGTTATTAGTAGGTAGCTTCAACTTTATTCAATGGATGGCATTTACTGACCCAGAGTAGAGTAACTGCATCCCAGACAGTAAGAGACCACAATGTTCAATTTTTATTTTAAGCTCTTAACTGATTTCTGTAGTTTCTCATGAAGACAAGTAAAAGGACATTAACTCTCCAAATGATTCCCTTTAAAGATAATCAGCCAGTCATGACACCACTGCCTGAAAACTTTTTATTCTCTAAGAATGTGATAAAAATAATTAAAGCTGGAATGAAATAAATCACGTTAACTAAACAAGGAGATGGAATATGCGTTAAAATGAAATGTTTGATGCCTTGAATGCAATTAGCTATAATATATGTAAACTTCTCACATGCCTCAAGTGTGTAGTAAATACTGCAAGAGTTAGAAAAAGTTGAATAAAAATGAAAAAGTAGGTGCTGCTCTCCTTCATCTTTCATTGTGAGCCTGTCGTAGGTCTTGTGCCCTCATGTCCAAGTCATAAACAGTAGCCTGTTAGCCTGTCGTTCTTTCTGCAGACCCCAATAAAACTCAGCCCACCCACACAGACCACAACTAAATGTGTGTGTGTCTGTGTGTGTGTATCTAGAGTGCCTGGACACATTTGTATGCACAGATAAATGCACATCTGTGTACTTTCAAACTCCTGCTCTGTTGCATTCCTGCTCCAGATGCTAACAGTAAAGGTGTGATGAAAACAAACATCAGGTTGCTTGGTTTCCCTGAACCCTTTTTTGGAACCAATACAGAGGACGGGGATCTGATAAAAGAAAAATCACCATGTTTTTCATGTTTATTGGAGATTAGCAGCTTCTGATTAGTAGGTCAAGGAGTTAATGACTGGATACCGTGCCGTCTTGAGCCGCTGCTGCCTTTTTCTTCTCTCTTACCTTCCTTTCTCTTTACTCTTGCCCACTCATCTCCTCTTGCCGCCCCCCCCCCATGTGCTCCATCGCTGTGTGGCCTCCTCCTCTTGGTCTTTCTACTGCAGCCAGTCTGTTCTTTGATTACAGCCTAGTGGTCCAAAATGTAAACATGATGTCAATGGAAGCCCCACTCAGACTCGCATGGAGCGCCGCTGCTTCCATTAGACTGATTGGATGAAATTAAACATCCATTTAGCGCCGCAGACACGCTCACACAACACCAAGCAGCCCAAATGCTCGGGCTGCATCTGGTGTTCCTGCTTTCAAGGCTGGTTGTGGGTAGTGGATGTCGTCACCTACAACTGAACACTAGTAATTTAATTTATTGTCAAATGTATTTATAGCGTACAGTTGTACATTCAAATGCAATGAAGTATACCCATATCTCTCTCTATCTTTCTCATTCAGCCTTTTAAAACCCATTAAGGTAAAATAGCAATAATGCGTTACTGAAAATGTTTATTGATAATTTTTTTTGTACAAAAAAATTGAGGAATCATTACTCTCTATGCCTGCATATTTACTGTTGTTTAATAGCCTGGTTCATGAGCCATTTCATTTGGCATTCTCCGCTCCTCTGCTATCTGTATATAACCACCTCCAAACTGCAGCTACAGACTGAAAACAGACAGTTTTGACATGTATTTTCTATATGTTTTTATATAATTGTTTTTGTTTTTTTTTTTTTATTTAGTCATTTTAAGACCACAGCAAAAGATGCAACAAGGCAAAAAGAATAAAAGACACAAGAAAAAAAAAACATAAATTATTAAACAAGATAAAAATTGAATAGCCATTCATGCAACATAAAAGTGTTACAAACACAAAAACAGGACAAAAACAAGAAGTCAAACAGTGAAGCAAGATGCAACAATGCAAAAAGATGGTAAAGGACACAGCAAAGTGGAATGGTAACAGATGTGACAAGATGAAAACAGCAATGAAGCAAGTTTAAAATGACAACAAAATAAGACATGATAAACTGGAGTTACAGTAAAAGGATGAACAGGATGAAGATGACAAATGATGAACCAAGATCAAGACAATATAAATTATTAAACAAGATAAAAATGATATGAATGATGCAAACATTTAAACAAGAAGAAAAAGGACATAAACACAGCAAGTCTGAAAAAGAAGATAAAAATGACAAAGATGAAATAAATAGTGTCATAAACAACTAAATACAATGAGACAGAAAGGTTACAGAAGGCACAAGATGAAAACGCTGCAAAAAATGCAACAAGATAAAAATTACACCAATCATGCAGAAAGATGAAATCGACATAAATGGCATTAATGACTAAACAAGAAAAATACAGATAAAAACAAGATGAAAACAACTCATGTATTATAAATGACAAATATTGTACATGATAATAGCATGACATGACATAAATGATATCAAACAAGTCACGTAAAACAAATCAAGATACAAGAAAAACAGCATAAAAGGCACAATATGAAAACAACATATACAGAAAATGAAAAAAAAAGCAAAAAATAACAGGAAAAACAAAACACACAAGAGAATAACAACAGAAAAGATGTTACAAGACAAAAATTCAAGGTGTAACAACATGAAAACACACCTATAGTCCATGACTTCATTCTTATTATGCTTTATGAATATGTATTTAAGAAAGTGGGTACAATCTGAATCTGTATACAAGAAAGTGTAAAACGTAGTGACGTTTTAATAAAAATAAATAAATAAAATGATATTGTGATAAATATTATTGTTGTTGTCACCCATGCGTATAACCATTATATAACAGTGTTTGTCTATTTCTTGCAGGTTTTGACAATTGGTATTCGAGACATTTCTAGGTCTCTCAACTTTCAGGAAGAAATACTTCCCCAGTGTATAAAAGTAAAAGTACTCATCAGGTTTTAATCCAGTCCCTTTGGAGAGGAGGTATTAGTTCAGTGGCCACTGTTTTGCACCAGTTTTCAGGACTCATACTCGGAGACATAATCATAAAAGAAACAGACTCCACCAACAGTGTTATTAATGGACCAGAATGTAAACCCAGCCAAAACTATGTAGATTAGAGGATGCAACTTTGACTTCTTCTCTGCTGGAAATATGGGCCTAATTGCTCAGGCATTTGCTCTGTGGCTTTGTTAAGAGTCATTCTGGGAAACGTAGGAAAACACAGGTAGAGGGTTGGTTAAGGCGGAGTGGATGCACCGAAAGAATGTAATTAAGCACTAAATAACCTCCTAGACTGATGTGAGGATCTGAGGGTGGAATTTCCTTTCAAAGTTGTTAAAATTTCCTTGGATCCAAATGAGAAATTTAGCCTCTCTTTCCCTGGGACTGAGAATTATAAAAACTGCATTCCCACTCACGTCATGTGGTGACAAAAAAAGCCACAGTTTCAGAAAGTTGGCTTCAGAGCGATAGGTTGTAGCTTATGCATTGACCTCAAATACTCATTGTAATACATCCCAATGTTAATACTAGCTAGAATTATTTTTCTAAACTTTTCCCCCTGAGAAAAGTTGCCGTATTTCTGTCATTTTTGTGTTGCCTCAGCCATGTATTACATTGTTTTATGAATACCATAAGGTGTGTATTTGGTGTTACCCTCAGAGCTTCATGCCAGCGGACATGCTGGGCTTTGGAGAGGCGTGTGTGTGTTGGATCCCCCAGCAGCACCACACACCAGGGCTCAGAGTCCTGTAAGCCCTTCACTTACAGACCAACCACGAAGACTCAGACCCAACTATCACCACATGCCTGCTGAGGAGGGAGAGAGAGCCAATGGAAATTAGCTGAGAGAGCTTTCACAGTTGCAACACTGGCATTCCTCAATACTTAGATTTCTATAACGCAAACTGAGCCTGAGATTTTGCCTTTAGATCTGCCCTTTTTTTTTCTAAAGAGAGGAAAATTGGCAGGATATGTTTCACAGCGGAGGTTATTAGATTCCATTTTAGCGTTACAGTAGCATTTGAATGAAATAAACGACACGAGAGAAAAATAGGTTTTCCTTTCCCTCCCGTTTCCCACATTTTATATACAATCTGCTCTGGCAAGTTATAGGGACTCTCAGTCAAACGCAGGCTTTGATCAGGGTTTGTTGAACTTTTTGAAGCACTACGTCTTCTCAGCCTCTGAGTCATCTAAGTAGGGGTAAAGATCATGTGGAAGACGGCTGCCTGCTCTTCTAAAAGTGTGCCTAGAATACCTAAATTACTGATGATAATAACAATCACATGGCCAAAGGCAACAACCAGGATTAGACAAGAACATATGGCGTCTCCACTTGACTAACCTGTGTTTTATAGGATAATTTATCCTCTGTTTTTCATCATTAATGAAACTGTTACAGCCTGCATATTCTGTACAGTAGTGGATAATTCCAGTTTATTATGACTTGCCTGTCCTTTTTTGAGAATAATGCACTCATCCTGAGAACAGGAAACAACAGGATCACAACAACAATATTAAAGGTCCAGTGTGTGTCCAGGCTTTACAATTCAAGAAATGTATTCAAAATTAAGTTTTCAAGGGTATATAACAGTTTGTTTGTTTGTTATTTTGAATTTAAAACCAAAAACAGCAAAGAAAAACTGAGAGAGAGAGAAAAAAAGGAGTGGGATGAAGTGCAACTTATATACTCCCTCCCCCTTACCCCCCTCCTTTTCTCCTGGCCACAAAGCCCCATGCCAAAAATATCAAATATCAAAAATATATTCTCTCCAAACCTATTTGCGTGGTATATATTGTATATTATAATGCAGTTTTCATAATTATATAATACTAGTGTGTTGACCCGTGGGGAACAATGGGTTCTAGATGTGATAGTTTTGATGCTGGGGAGAACTGACTTTTGAGAATAGATGCTAGTCTATCTTTTATAAGAACTAACATAAACATTTTTGGTAAGTCATTCTTTAAAATTTAAATGACAATTAATATATTAATGCCAGTATCTAGGGACTGAAGTTAGTAAATGTGTTGTTCCTGTTTTCAACTTCATTTTCCATCATGTAGGGTGGTGCTGCACTTCCCATCAACCGTCATAGGCATTGTAACATGATTGTAAGGCAATTGTATTCCAAAATTACTAATATCCCCCAAGATATTGGTCCTGTTAAAGAAAAACCTATTGAATGTGGAGATGGGACTGTTCCTCAACTGTAGGTACCAAATTGACCAGTTATAAACATCTCAATTTCTCAGAACCTCACAGATACACACACAGACTGACTCTGAGAACTTCCAGAATTATAATAAAGATAATACACATTATAGACATTGTATAATAATACATTATACAATGGTATATAAAATAATTATGTTTACATTGTATAATAATGCACATTATAATACATTACAGTCAGTAACATAAGAGTTGACAAGATAAAGAAGTTCTTTTAAAAGCAGGAATCAGGTTTGTTATGATGATGTTGATTTCATGTCATCAGAAAAGTCATTTATACGACTGACTGGACCTGATACTTTGGTTACATCATGTCAAATCATTAAACCACAAAAGAAAGAGAAGTATAACATCTCAGTTTATCTGAAACTGGACTCAACAGACACAAATTAATTCTAAAACTTAGATCAGTAGTCCATTAGAATATGTTTTGTTGAGAGTTTTGTCTTTTTAAGCAGGTTCACTGACTTTAACAGTTTTCAGTGGTTACATCACATTGACATTATTGATATAATTCCCTAAATATTCTGTCAATACTGATCAAAACCATCTATTTTTTTTTTTCCAAAATAGTGCCAGTTTATTTATAGAAGATAATACAGGATACATAAAACTAATATAAAAGAATAAAATGATTTTATAAAATCTATATTAAATGATTAAAAGAGTTTACAGTCCTCCAGACTTACACTGCAATAAGGAAGAAGTGTATATTATAGCTTATTCATAGGCTCATGAAAAGCGAAATGTTTTTAACCTGGATTTAAAAATGTCAATATCTGGGTCAAATCTAAGTTTTACTGTCAGTTTGTTCCAGTCGTTTGCAGCTTCTTAACGTTTTGTATGGACTTTGGGCTCGACTAGACCTGAGTCCATGGAGCTAAGAGTTTATATTCCTTTAATACTGTATATCACTAATGTCCTCTGGGCCTAAAACATGCAGTGATTTGTAGACTGGTAGTAGTACTTTAAAGTCTGTTCTGTCACTAACTGGAAGCCGGTGTAAAGATGTTAGACCTGGTGTAATGTGTTCTTTTCTCCGTCTTAGTTTAATGTCCAGTTTAAAGTCCCAAACATCACAGTAATTGACTCCACTGGAGATAAAGGCATGAATGAGCTTCTCTTGATCTTCTTGGGACACAAAACTCTTAGTTGTGTTTATATTTTTCACTTGGTAGAAAGTTGTTTTGGTGATAGCTGGTGATAAGGCCGGTGAAGGTAAGATCTGAGGCTCTTAAAACACAGAGGTCATCGGCTTGATCCTCAATCCTTTTAGAGCCCGAGACACAAGATATTTGGTAATACTAACCCTCTTCTCTCTGTTGCGAAATAAAATAATGTCAGTTTTGTCCTTATTTAACTGTAGAAAAGTTTGGCTCATCCAGTCATTTATTAGGTCCAAACACTAAACACAGTAGTAATACAGCCTCAGAGTCAGTTGTTTTATTATGTCATGCAACGTCGTGTTTCTGCTGCAATTCCAAACAGACTTCCTCTTCTTCTTTTTTCTGTTTTTTTATTGTTTCTCATCCACTGTAAAGTAAGACTGGGCAAAAATGTAATCATCAGTATCAATTGACACCAATAATTATGGCAGTAAATTATTATTTATTTCAAGTATAAAAGCTTGATTTTTACATTTCCCATAGTTATTATTATTATTTGAAGTTTGTAATTAGATGAAAATATAATAGACACAACAAGATGAAGATGTCAGAACAGACAAAACAAACACTGGTTCAAACAATGATCCTAATCCTAACAATAACCCTAAATTCATCAGACAGTTTCCTTGTGAAATTGTTAGAAATAATTTTTTGGGATTTTCTAATATCATAAACTGTATAAAGCAAAAAACTTACAGTAGTTGTGATGGTATCTTTTCCAGTTGTGTTGTACAACTACTACCAGTGGTGGTATGACAGTAATGCAGCTATGATTTCAGTCCTGTGGGACCAACTCTGCCGTCACCGAGGAGCACAGTGAGGAACAAGAGGAGTGAGAGAGTCCAGGCTGTTATGAGCCTTTTTAGGAGGAGGCAGAGGATGAGAGGAAATTACTTTTCTGAGGTTAATACAGCCTTGTGGTTTTCCTACAGTAGCCGCTCAAAGACTCCCTCCCCAGCCTGTGCTGACATGGTCACTCCATCAATGCCAGAGCTTAATGTCATGTTTATCTGCCTCTAATCACAGATTTAGCCCACTAATTACAAAGTGAAATCAAAAAGGCCTGGAGGCAGCTGAGGTATCATCAAAGGAATGTTTGGAGAGTTATGAGAATATCAGGGAATGGATTATTTTTTTGTAATATATAGATATTTTGGTAATATGGAACATATGTTGGCATTTTTTCAAATACACTACAGTTTTATTAATAGTTTTCCTCTCTGCCTGTGTGTGTTTTCTGTTTTATTCAGAAACTTGATGCCTCGTACACTGGAGGGTCAGATCACCATGGAGAAGACCCCCAGCTACTTCATCACCAAAGAAGCCCCTCGTCGCGTCTTCTCCATGAGTCGCCACGCTAAGCTCATCGTGGTTGTTCGGGACCCTGTAACCCGGGCTGTTTCTGATTATACTCAGACCCTGACCAAATCCCCCGGGCTTCCATCCTTCCAGAACCTGGCTTTCCGTAACACCACCACAGGCCTCATTGACACGTCTTGGAGCGCCGTGCGCATCGGCATTTACGCCAAGCATCTCGAAAACTGGCTTCGATTTTTCCCGCTGTCACGCTTTCTGTTTGTCAGTGGCGAGCGGCTGGTGACCGACCCAGCTGGTGAGATGGGCCGGGTCCAGGACTTCCTGGGCCTCAAACGTGTTGTGACAGACAAGCACTTCTACTTCAACCAGACCAAAGGTTTCCCCTGCCTAAAGAAGCCTGAAGGGAGCAGCAGGCCACGCTGCCTGGGGAAGTCCAAGGGCAGGCCCCATCCCCAGATCCCATCTGAGGTTCTGCTGAGACTCAGAGACTTCTACAGACCCTTCAATCTTAAGTTCTACCAAATGACTGGCCACAATTTTGGCTGGGACTGAATGCTCTCTCACCAAAGCTCTTAAAAAAATGACTGTGATGTTCTTATTAAACCAACAAGCAACACCAGACAGGGAGTTTTGTGTTGCTAAAACTCATACTGTGCACATGTGATCTTTGTTTCTGTTGCTCAGAGAAATGAATCAGGATCTGACGTTTTGTCAACAGATGTTCCTGTTTCGCTCCAGGGTTATATCAGACATGCCGACAAAACTTGTGAGAACTGAAGTTCACTGAGTCCCTTCAGCAAGTATGGCTTCATACAGCTTCTGGATGGGATGTGTTGGTTGTGGCTTAAACCTACTGCTGCAGTATAAAACAGCACAATCCAGACAGAAACATGCTTTTTTGTTTTTTTTTCTGTGTTGGAACCTGTGGCCCTCTGTCACCCCGAGTGCCAGAAGTAAGCTCACAGTCCTGTCCGAAACATTTAACAGCACGAACTCTTCATTCAAATAATACCAAAAAGAGGCCAGCTCAGCAAAAAGACATGTCAAAAGTTAAACCAAAAGGCAGCAGAGTAACAGGCTTTGACATAAAATAAAGCCGTGATAAACCAAATAACATTGGAGTTTTAAGGACGGAAGAGCTCTACAACAAAAACAGCACTGAAAGTGAGAAAAGAAGTAAAGAGTTTTGAATTACGCATGATGGAACAATCAAATAAATGTAAATGTGTCCTGTTGAGATCCAATCATCACTACTGGGTACATAGTTTTACTTCATGCAATACATGCGTTAGACATAGGATGTTTTTTTCTGCAGTTCTTTCCATATAAGGTCCTTTTCTGGACTGTCATTTATCATCATACACAAGATGTCGCAAGTGGAAAAACGCCTGGTACTGACACACAATGGAATGACAGTGTGTGCACTATGTGCTGTAAATGTGCTGTTATTTATGTCACCACTATAAAGCAGTGTGAAATCCTCCTCACACCTGTATCTGTGATTTTTTTCTCCACTCGATTACCATCAATAGTACTTCCTGTACATGCAACTGTATATTTCTTAAAGCTTAATTTATAAGATGACAAACTATTGTTGAGATGTTTTCTCTGACACTTTTTGTATATGAAACTCTGCTGAAATTCTAAGTAAAACTTTTATTCTCAAAACATGTGTTTTGTGCTGATTTTTGCTCTGCGTGTCTCAGATCATCTTCTTTGTATTTATTACAAACCAAATGATGTTGGTGCTGCAGGGGATATAAAATACATCTGTGGGGCAGATGACGATTTTGTGTTCATAACAGACCTACCAGACACAACATGAAAAGAAAAGAAAATGTGATCAATCTCTGTTGCTGTGGTTCCCAAAGTTTTTCAGCTCAAGACCCAAGAAATCAATTTGATGTCCCCACAGGGCCCAAATTTACAAAGCTATTACTTGATTTGCCATAATATCTACATTTTTACTGACTTCAATTTATTTTGCTAGAATTAATGAACATCTATCAAGAATATCAACAACATCAGCAATAACTTTTAACATTGACAAGTTATGCTAGTCTCACAGTAACATACTGTCACCAGCTAACACACAAGTCAGATCAAAAACAAACAAATATACGCTTCACTTTCCCTCCATTAAAACCCAATGTCTGACAGTCACATTTTTGCCCTGTTTTGTCCTTTGTTGCATCTTTTACATTGTTTTTGCTTTATCAAATGTGGTTACATCATTTTCATTGTTGTGTGTTTTATACAGTTTTTTTTTTTTGTTTGTTTTTTTAAATTCATCCATCTTTTACTTAATTTTCCTTGTGTGGCTTTTATGTTATTTTCATATCGTGTCTTTCAAGTTGTTTTCATTTTAGATTAATTGCATTTTGTTGTATCTTTTACTGTAATTTTTTTTTCATTTTATGGAATCTTTAATGTCTTTATGTAGCTTTCATGTCTTTTGTTTGTTTTGTTATGTCACTTATTTTCATCTTGTGTTTTTTATATTGTTTCCTTGTTGCAATGTTTTGTTTTGTTTTTTTGTTTTGTTTTGTTTTTTACTTTCTACATCTATGTCTTGTTGCATCTTCAAAGACATTTTTCACTTTTAGTAGCTTTTACATCTATTTGATTTCATTGTGTTTTTTCCATGTCATTATGTCTTGTGTCTCTTACCTCATGTTCATCATATTCTACTTTTATGGAATGAGGCCTCCCCTCTACATATCACATATCTCCCCAGAAGTTTGCATTTATTTAAAAAAAAAAAAAAAAAAATAAAGAAAAAAAAAATATTCCAATACTTTAATTGGAGAAAAAAATTACATCCCGGATTGATATGGCATGTTTTAATCTGACAATTAAATAGAAAGAGCTCCACAAATGCTATAAATGGACAGCTATGTGTGTGAAGCTGTGTTTTTTTTTTGTTAACCTCTAGCGTCTTCTGCAATAAAATCAGACATTAAACATAAAGAGTAAACATATTAATAGATAGTTCTGTGATGAAACTCTATTACAGTATTGTTGAAGTGAGTGGTCAGTCAGTGTTCATCAGCTCAAACAGCTGCAAAATGTAAAATAAAGTGTGTATGGAGTGAACGGAGCTAATGGGAGGGTGAGGTCATGTGGCTACAGGCATCCGGGGCTAAATTTGAAGTTAACACAGTCCTGTGGCTTTTCTGATGTGTAAGCAATCAATTCACTGGGCTGATTGGAGACCTTTTGGGGCTGGCAATCTTTGACCTTTTGGCTCCCCCTTGACCTGTGAGCCTGGATGCCATAAACTGCTGACCACTACCACTACATTGCTTAATGGAGTCTCCCCGCATGAGGTGAAGACGCATGCTCTCACACACAACCACACACAAATAAACACACACACACACACAGGCATACAACAACTCCCCCGGTCCATTAATATTGCATTCTCAACCTCAGGGACCTCGCCTGAAGGGAGATGGTTTGGATCAATAACTGCCTGTTTAGTTTATAGGCGGTGGGGATATGTGCTTATATGTACCATGTCCCACTGTCACTTTGATTTAATTCAGGGGTCGAGTGCAGGTCGCTATCATACATTTGTAAAATATTATTTAACACTTGATATATCTTCCAAACATCTGTAATCGATGCAAGTCCTGAAGACAAATACACAAGGGCATATACGGCGGTGTTCAGCGTATACAGTGTTCAGCCTGGGCTGATTTTAATCTATCCAAGGTTGCACAGTTGCTGTGGGGTTTCTGTTCTGACCGCTGTTCTGTCAAGGTTCTTATTTATGCTGTCGTTTGAGGTTTTACTCTATTTCATTACAAATAAGTGATGGCAGCAGTTTCTGATCTCTGTTTACCATTTTTCACCAGGAATAACCAAGAAATTAGTTTAAAGAAACCAATCAAATATGTCTAAAAGAGCTACGATGCCTACTATTTAATCAAATATCATTGTAGTATCTTCACAAGACGCATGCAAGTAAATGTATTTAGAAGGGGATTAAATCATAACAGACTAGACAACGCTCTTAGTAAATTGCAACATTAATGTGACAGATAGTAAAATTATTCATGAATGTTCTCGGAATAGTTCGCCTCATTAAACGGATGGACTGTTGGCATCAGAATTAGAGAGATTTGTTTTAAAATTTATATCGTTATGGTTCGTATTTAGATTACTGTCATTAAAAACACATCAATATTAAAAAATATATGTGCGCACACATTAAAATACTGTCAACACTGGGACTATTTTCACTGTTTTCAAATCAATAAAACTATAAAAATGTCATTCTGATAGGAACAGAGAAACAAACAGGCCTCAGAAATTCCATTTAAACCAACAAAACACAAATTTTAGCTCCTACACAATAAAGTATTGTGTTAGTTCTCAGACTTTTACCATGATGCGCCATTTTAGAAAATTAGCTTTCCAACCATGGGGCAAGGGCTTCAGTCATTCATGTCTCTTTTGTGTTTTGTTTTTTTTTTTAAAGAACTTTTAATAAATAAGTGATATGGTGGTCCATCTTTTACTTATTGCTTCATACATCCCATCTGGAGCCATGATTGCAGTATTTTTAATTATTCAACATTTAGCGACCTTCACAGTAGACTGTACACTGTCATCAGAAACACCAAATCATCAGATAGCTACATATAGCAGGATAATATTTCTAACTCAAGAGAGATATTTTTAAGATTAGAAATTATGTTAATACAAACCTTTTGCAGCCATCTATGTCTCAGTATCTTTTACCTCTGGATTTTTTTATTTATTTTATTTATTTATTTATTTTTTTTAGTAAAACTTACTCAGGTTTGACAGGTGGGTGGCATTCACTTTCCACCTTGCATGCTCTGCAGTTATAGAATATCTTCAAGTCACACAACCCCATTCATGGGTGAAGAGTGCGTAAAGGGAAGCAGCCAGCTATGTCGTCAAGTTCCCCTCTGCATAAAGTTTCCTTTATGTTTCTCTCTGCACTGGAGAGCTCTGAGACCTGAGATAGTACCAAATCTCTCATTCATCAGCTGACTGAAGTTATTCAACCCTAAAGGTATTGATATGCAAACAAGATGGTTCAGCTGCAGGTCTGCAGAGCAGGCCTTTATCTAGCTGCTTTGGCTTCATCCCTGATATATTTCTCTGTTCTCACACAATGACCATCCTGTCACTGGTCTGGCTATGTGAGCGCCTGGCTCCATTGAAGGCATATAAAAATCCAAACACCAGCATGGATTAGACCGAACCCGGATATCAGGATGGATGGATGAACGTCACCCCTTGAGATCTTTACACACTTAATGAAAGTGACTGGTGACCCTTGCAGAAGAGGTTAAGTATCGTCACAGAAGCATCAGGGGAATGGCTGCCAGTCTACCAGCCCTTGAGGAGCAGAGTATGTAGGTGTAGTCAGGCATGGAACAGCAGGAGGATAAGGAGAAGACACAACACCTCCTGAACCTCTGCATTATTTCAAACATATATTTATTATCTTTGGTAAAGGAATAGGATTCATGAGCGACTCAACACCAGTTTTGTCCTCTTTTATTTGGAGCTTTGCAGTGCATTTAAGTTGTTGATGTTGTACATATCTGCAAATCATGGATACATTTAATTTTAATATTGCTGAACTAAAATATTTCATGGTATGCTTCAGTCTCACAAAAATTATGCTCGTGTCTTCGCTGTCGGGTGGAAACCTCTTACGTCCAAAAGGGTTATTTTTCAGGACACTGGAAAAACGATGTATATTCTGAATAAATGAATGGAGTTAATAGATGTAGTCACAAGCCCTTTACAACGCTTTTCATTGGTTAAATATTTGTAAAGCCATCAGGCCAATATAAAGACTGACCAACAGAATCATTTTATGACAAAAAAGAGACAAAAAATGGACTTACAAGGTTTCTGCCTGACAGCGACTATATGTAACTATAAAATTTTTATGTGTAGGTTTAGCAGCTGACAGCACTGGTTTAGTGTTAGGGAATGACATCAGTACTTGGTTTAACACAGAAAAAAGACTGCAAAGATGTGATTAAAGAATGGCTCATAATGCATTCAGTGGTATTCAAACCAAACAAAAATCTTTATTAATGCGTAATATTTAGTCACATCTAGTGGGAAAGTTGCACGGTTGCACTGCACGATCATCGTATGACCATAAAAACACAAAAGTCCTTCATTAAAGCCAGTGTTTGTGTATTTTTCCTGTACTGGGCTTTTCAGTTAAGGAGATATTAACTCTGGTGGACACGTTCATGTATTAGGCGAGGGTAACACATCTTAACACTGAACATACCCACAATAAAATGGAGCTACTGTGGTTTCTGAGCTACTGAGGGAATATGGCAGACTGATCGAACAGTCACCCATTCCGTCTCAATGGCTCATTCTGAGTTGATGAAAACAAAAATGCTTATTTTCCAGTGATTACGTGCTAATAAAAACATACTTTTTTAAAATTTATTTATTGATTTTGCACATACATAACATTGACCAAATCACAATAAAACAGTAGAGGTGCAGGAAGAGGCAGAAAGCCTAAACTGGCTTGTTTTAAAGCCTCCACCTACTAAATCCATAAACATTATAAAAGTTATGAGACTTCCATTGTCTATACACATTCAAAGTACAATAAAAGGACAATATAAATATACATATACACATACATACATACACATAGATATACATATACATATATATATATATACACTCATACATACATACACACATATATACATACATACACACACATACATATCAATGCAATATCATAATTAATTTCTTTAATTGTTTCTTAAAGGATATCTCTGATGTGCTATTTCTAAGAACATGTGAAAACTGGCTCCACAGTTTACATCCTCTATACCTAATACAGAATTGAGCTCTTGATGTGACACATTTAGGCAAATGAAATTGTTGATTTTGACAAGTATTGTATCTATGAACTGCAGCATTAGTAGCAAAATACAAGATGAAATGCTCAGGCAACATACTTTGATTATACAGAATTCTATACATAAAAATACAAATTTGGTAGGTATTAATATGAAAAATGTTAAGTAAATTTAGTTTGAAGAATAAATTAGCAGTAGAGGTCAATGGCTTGGAGTGGGTTGCAATTCGAACAAAGCGCTTTTGGTAAGATCAATATTTTATTTAAAGTTGATGGGAAAGTGTTTGCCCGCACTATGTTACAATACAACAGATATGGATAAATTAAACTGTAATATAAAGCAATTGTACATTTTAAATCAACATAATGACTAACTTTTGTTATGATGCCAAGTGATTTATTTATTTTTCTAGTCACCCAGGCAACATGCTCTTTCCAGTATAGGTTCTCATCTACAATAACACCCATACTTTTGACTGTTGTATTCCATTTCTGCAAATAAGTCCACCTGAATCCCTATAAATCTTACACACTGGACCCTAAACATAAACCAAAGCACCTTCATTGCCCAAAGGTAAAAAAAACTTTCAGAGTCTATTCTACAGCAGCAATGTCCTAGTTTTATATATCCACTCTCCAGCCCAACCTCCATCGCTAAACTGAGGCAAGAAATCCTTCAATAAGAAATCACATTAAGCTTATACGTATCAGTGGTTTGCAGAAATATACAATGGTAACATTTTATTTTGCTGATCGTGTTCGCCAACATTACACAAAAAAATGCAGGAGCTGAAAACAAGTGCGTTTTGTTCCCACAGCCCTACACACTACTGTCCACATTCCCCTTTAATGACCCAAACAACATCTCCTCTCACTCCTGAAGTGACTCCAACAACTGTGCACGCTGGTCACTCTGTTCTCCCACTCTAAGACCAGCTCTCCTCTAGGAGGTCAGGACCAGCGCTCTGGTCTGTCTCGGGGTCAGAGTTCAAAGTGCCTTCCTCCAGCAGGGTCACCTATAGTCATTTGACCCCGATGCGCAGAGGGTTATTCTCAGTGCAATGAGGGGAACGTGCTGAATACGTTACCGTCTTTGTGTAATGGACTCATTTTCTGTGAATGATAGACCTAAATTGGTCATTATTGAGGGAAGGGGTCATGGAGAAATCATTCTGTGTGAATGTGTTATGTACGATCCCTTGTGTTTTGCCAGGTTGTATCTACACTGGGGCTGTGAGATTTCAATCAGGAACAACATAAAATAAACAAAATATGAATCAAAAATGCAGACCACTCAACTCAAGGTAACCTACAGTGAGGCATGGACATTGGCTGTGACACAACTGCTCTCAGGAGTGATAACACTCATTTTGTGGTAGGGGTAGCCCTGGTGGTCACTTGATAGAGGAGTCATCTGTTGCCCTTTGACCTCAAACTATGAAAGTGTGAGGATTAGTAAGAGTCTGCTGTCTGCCAGAAATACCTGAGTCTGACACTTCAACCCTATTGTTCTCAGAAAGAAGGCACTTTATTAAGTACAATGGTAAAAAAAAAAAAAAATACATTCACTAAAGTATTATGCTACAATTTTGAGATACTTGTACTTCAGTTGAGTATTTCTATTTTGTGTTACTTTATTTGTATTCAGCTATAATTCAACAGTTATTTGACTTTATTTGTTTTAATCGTGTTTGTGCAAAAAACAAAATCTAAACTTGGCACCACACAGAAACGCTGCAAGTTTTATTTAATACTTAATAATAATAATAATACTTTGGATTTAAATAGCACTTTTCAGCGCTCAAACTAAATGTGTACCCAAAGCTGTCCTGGAACCAGACTAATTAATGGAACCACCAAACATTCACATACACCAGTGTAAGCAACACTGGAGGTTTGGACACAATGGTAGAGAATGAGTGTGATGGAGTGGGATTTGAACCACCAACCTGAAAACCCATTCTACCTTCTGACCTAGTTCCTATACTGCTCTATGTTTTAGCTTTTCTGACTATTTTCAATACGGTCTATGAAAAAAACACTGCAGGATCATCCTGTATAATGACTACTTTCTCTTTTAATCATTTTAATATAGTATAATTTCTCTCACTTTATTGTACATCTGTACTTTTACATTTTCTACTGACTTCATTTGCTTGTAATTAAGTATTTGTGTATTAACCCTAACCCTTACACTAACACTAACACTAAAACTAACCCTAACACTACCACTAACACTAAAACTAATCCTAACACTAACACTAACCCTAATCCTACGACTAACACTAACACTAACCCTAAACCAAACACTAACACTAACCCTGACACTAACGCTAACCCTAATACTAACACCAACACTAACACTAACCCTGACCCTAACAATAACACTAACCCTAACCTTAACGCTAATGCTAACACTAACACTAACCCTAACCCTAACACTAACCCTAACCCAAACCCTAACCCTAACACTAACACTAAAACTAACCATAACCTAACCCTAACCTTAACCCTAACGCTAACCCTAACGCTAACACTAACGATAACCCTAACCCTTACCCTAACACTAACACTAAAACTAATCCTAACCCTAACATTAACCCTAACTCTAACGCTAACACTAACACTAACCCTAAAACTAACCCTAACCTTAACACTAACCCTAACCTTAACCCTAACACTAACACTAACCCTAACACTAACACTAAATATAACCCTAACCTAAAAACTAACAATAACACTACCACTAACACTAACCCAAACTCAAACACTAACACTAACACTAACCCTGAAACTAATACTAACACTAACCCTAACCTTAACACTAACACAAACCCTAACACTAACACTAACACCAAAACTAACACTAACCCTGACCCTAACACTAACCCTGACCCTAACACTAACCCTGACCCTAACACTAAAACTAACCCTAACACTAACACTAAAACTAAAACTAACACTAACCCTAACACTAACCCGAACCCTAACCCTAACCCTAAAACTAACCTTAACACTAACACTAAAACTAACCCTAGCACTAACACTAACCCTACCCCTAAACCCTTACTGTAACCCTAACACTAACACTAACACTAAAACTAACCCTAACACTAACCTTAACACTAAAACTAACCCTAACCTTAACCCTAACACTAACACTAACCCTAACACTAACAATAACCCTAACACTAACACTAACGCTAACACTAACACTAACGCTAACAATAACCCTAACACTAACCCTAATCCTAACACTGACACTAACCCTAACACTAACCCTAACCCTAACCCCTAACACTAATACTAACCCTAAACCTTAACACTAATACTAACCCAAACCTAAACCCTAACACTAACCTTTACCCTAACACTAAAACTAACACTACCCTAACCCTAACACTAACACTAACACTAAAAATAACGCTAACCTTAAAACTAACCCTAACCCTAAAACTAACACTAACCCTAACACTAACCCTGACACTAACACTAACCCTTACCCTAACACTAACCCGAAAACTAAAACTAACACTAACCCTACCACTAACCCTAACCCTTACCCTAACCCTAACACTGACCCTAACGCTAACGCTAACCCTAACACAAACTCTAAAACTAACACTAACACTAACCCTAACCCTAAATATAACAATAAGCCTAACTGTAAACCTAAGACTAATACTACCCTTATCCCTAACCCTAACTTTAACCCTAACGCTACCACTAACCCTAACACTAACCCTAACCTTAACCCTAAAACTATCCATAAAACTAAACTAAACCCTAACACTAACCCAAATGCTAATGCTAACACTAACACTAACCCTAACACTAACCCTAAAACTAACACTAACCCTGAAATTAACACTAACCCTAACATTAACTCTAAAACTAACACTAACAATAACCCTAACACTAACACCACCCTTAACCCTAACCCTTGCTTTTATCCCTAACCATACCACTAACACTAACACTAACCCTAACACTAACACTTACCCTAACACTAACCCTAACCCTAGCCCTAACACTAAAACTAACCCTAACCCTAACAGTAATACTATCCCTAACCCCTAACCCTAACGCTAACCCCTAACCCTAACCCTAACCCCTAACGCTAACCCTAACCCCTAACCCGAACCCTAGCCCTAAACCTAACACTAACCTTAACAAGAACTCTAACGCTTTTACTAAAACTAACCCTAACCCAAAACCTAACCCTAACCTTAACCTTAACCATAACCCCTAACCCTAACCCTAACCCTAACCCTAACCCTAACCTAACCTAACCGTAACCCTAACCCTAACCCTAACCCTAGCCCTAACCCTAAAACTAACCCTAACACTAAGCCTAACCCTAACAGTAATACTATCCCTAACCCTAACCCTAACCTTAACCTTAACCATAACCCTAACCCTAACACTAACACGAACAGTAACCCTAAACCTAACACTAACCCTAACCCTAAAACTTTCCCTAACACGAACACTAACCCAACCACTAACACTACCACTAACCTTAACACTAACCCTAATCTTAACCCTAACGATAAGGCTAACACTAACACTAACCCTAACCCTAACACTAACCCTGACAGTAACCCTAACCCTAACAGTAATACTATCACTAACCCTAACTCTAACCCCAAACCCTAACCCTAACCCTGACCCCTAACCCTAACCCATAACCCTAAACCTAACCCTAGCCCAAACCCTAACCCTTACCCTAACCCTAACCCTAACCCTAACCCTAACCTAACACTAATAGTAATA
>JAPQRP010000013.1:8454463-8476584 GCA_037367295.1 Apogon hyalosoma | reverse complement strand
TATATGTTAGCACGTGGCTCAGTATTTGAGTGTAAATGATGATTTTAGTGAATCTGTCAGAGCTACCTATTGTCTTGATCAGTCCTTTTCCACTGTATGTTTGCACAGCTTTTCTGTTTGAATGTGTGTTGAAAATGAAGGTGTCTGCATGAGCAGTTTCACAAAAGTCTATCTACACAACTGTTAAATGAATGATAAAAAAACAAACAAACTGTGGTTTAACAGTAAGGCTCATAATGGAGACCTCATTTCAGAAAACAAGTAATATTGTAGTCAGTGGTGAGAGATGTGTCATTTTTTGATCCCCTTTGAACAATGCCTTCAGTTACTCATATGATGTCTATCAATTGAAAAGATATTTTTACATGTCAACAAAATTATAGTTTGTAGTAAAAATGGAGTATCAGACTGTAAATATGTAAATAATGGAACTATCTCATTCCGTAGTCTGTTCAGAGTCCCTGAAGATGTCTCTGCAGCTTCAACATGATCAGACTTGTGTGGTTTTTGCTTCTTTTAATATATATTTTTTTACATCTTTGTCTGAAATTAAGCTAAAATGTGCCAATCCAGCAGCCATTCAGTGCTGATGTTGTGTATCACATGTAACAATAGTTGAAGTGTTAAACACAAAACCACATTTTTATTTATTTATTTTTTTTAGTATCTTCACCACAAACGATGACTTTCTTGGCTCATGATCATTTAAATTGATAAACATCATATAAGTAAATGGTGACACAGTTCAACAAGATTAAAAAATGACTTGTCTCTTGCCGTCGGCTGCCCTTCATATTCCATGAGGTACAGCAGAAGGGGCAGGACTTTGGCTCTCTGTTGTTAAATACACCTTTATAAAAATACGACTGGTGCTCAGACAGACAATGGTGGAAAAAGTACTCAGATCTTTTACTTAAGTAAGAAATGCCCCATTACAAGTAATTCCTGCATGTAAAACCCAATTTAGGTAACAAACTTGATTTTGAACTACTTTACATCGTGTTTTCTAAACAGGGACACCAGAGAGGAAGTGGTGTCAGTTAAAAAGAAAGCTCATGAGATGATTAATGGGAGGGAAAAGAAGAAAAAGTAAAGTTCTGATACACAAATCTGTTTCCAGTTTTTGAACTATTTCTCAGATCTCACATAAACTAGTCTAGGTCTATGTTGAATCCATGTGGTTGAAAAACCATTGGTTTCATCCTTAACAGTGTGGTGCATCTAAAAGCTTGCTATTAAATTATATGTAGTGGATTGGAAAGTACTAGGTTTCCCTCTGAAATATAACCCTATGGAGGAGGCGATTAAATAACATAAACTTTAAATACCATAGACACTGAAATATTCAATTGAATTCACTTGATTTTAATCCATATTCTTTTCCTGACGTTTTTTCTATATGCGATAACAAAAAAGCTGCTTGCGTCGCAAATTAATGACAAAATGTACCTTTGGGGGAAGTTGTTTAATTTAGTTACAGTGGTGTCTAACTGTGGGTTCACTACTTTGAAGGCTGATATTTCCGAGCAATCTTAAATGTCTCATCTCACTCATATATTGTCGCGTGCAAAAGCCGTGCCGCCAAAAAAAAAAACAAAAAAAAAAAAAAACATCCAGATATCTGACGGAAAAGGTACACAAGAAAGAATATATGGGATTAAAACATCAACTATATGTTTAAAGTGTCTTAAGGTAGGCTGATTTAGTTAGCCTTGGCCTGAAGAAACGGAAAGAAACACAAAAAAATACTGTCTACTTTGTAAGAGGTTAATAATTGGACACTAAGTGGCAGGCTTTTTTTTTTTTTAGCTTAATTGTTGAGCTAAATGCTAATCCACCAAAAAAGCTGCTTTTATTTTTGGTGTTATATGCTTTGTAAGTGAATCCCAGCCGGTTTAAGGTCTGTTTCATCATTACAGTGATTAGAGTAGTACAGTAGATTAGTAGAAATATTAAATTCCTGGGTTCGGGTTATAATAGAGCTAAATGGCTGCTCAGACCTGCATTTCCATCTCAGAACTGCATCCCAACTTCTGTCATCCGGTGAGTTCAAAGCATTTACACCTAATTAACTGCAAGTGATTTAAAGCCTCTTCCTGTTTTAGACAGAACAATATGAACCTAATTGTCAGAAAGTGTTGGCGGCACTGGTAACACAAACTGTTTTAGGGGTTTTGGTATTCTTCCCCATTTGCTTTGTAAACGCTTTGAAGCGCCTGCAGTCCAATGTGTTCAATCTGTGCATTGTTGAATGTTTCAGAAGGTGGCTGGAATCGTCATTGGAAAAAGTGATGTCAGAAGCTTCCCTGATAGAAAAAGTTAGTTTCATATATATATATTCATTTTTTTTTTTTTACAGTATTGCTCCTAGTTTTAATAAATAAAAAGTCTTGTGACGGTGCTGCGTCTCAGTGTCTTGAACAGCAGCACCATCTCATGGCAGCTAGATGACTCTAAATTGACTTTTCTTTCCTCCTTTTCTATCTTGAACACTAACTTATCTTACACCTTGAATTTCAGATATCGGTGCAGATAGATACACTTTTGGCTTCACTATTAGGGACTCACCTGACTACTTCATCAATGTGACAGCCTGGGGAAACAGTGGATACATCAACAGGTTGTCCAGCAGCTTCAGTATTGGAGACTGTGGTGAAGAACTTTTTCTCAAGCCTCTTAGAAATAGGATTGTAGTTTTGAATCGTTTGTGCAACACAACATTTAATTACATCTTTGTTTCATGTCATTTTTTTACAGTCAACGTTGAAAATCCACTAGTTGCCAGCAAAGACCCAGAGAAAGCGGACAAGTTCTCTCCTGAAACACCAAGGTAGTAAAAAGTTTTTCTTTTCAGTTTCATTGTCAGGAAAAGTGATTTAATGCGCAAAAAATTGTGAAGAGGATGTCATTATGAGCCATATCTGTTGTGTCAGCCTCTACAGACTGATGGTGATGGAGGCTCATTCCCAGGTGTATCTGTGCGCAGAGATGGACACTGTTGACAGGATGCTGCCACTGATCCACCTGCCAGTGAAAGACTCCAGGGATTTCTATTCTCTAGGAGACATAGTGGCTAACGGGCAGAAACTGAATGGCTCAGTAATAAATGTTCTGGCTGCAGTGAGATGGGTAGGACATTTTAAAGTAAGAGGTAGAGAAGGGAAAAAAAAAACAGAATTTGATAATACACCTCTTTCTTTGCATCTCTCTTCTGTCCAAATCAAAAGATTAATCTATTTTGAAATATAAAGATAGATGAATTTGGTAAAAATTTCATGCCACTATGAAAAACTTGACTCGAAATATCACAGTAAGCAGAGCTGCCAGGGGATTGTCATAATTAAAAATTTTACTGTATTCTTATATTACCTGATGACATCAAAAATATTACACACTAAGGTTTAAAAGCCAGAGTCTTTTATGAGACATTTACCTTTCACTTATTTTATTTCAGAATTGGACTTGTTAGTCTTTTAACTGAGTTAAATAGTTTCCCTTTGCTGGGTTTAGTACATTACCACCTCTTAATGATTTCCTACATTTCCAATAATTCCTTATCATGCATGTTTTAGTGGAAAAGTGAAACAGTAAGAACAGAACTAGCAATCAACATACTTGAGGGAAGTTAGAAGTGGAAACTGAGCAATGTTAACATACATGTTAAGAACTTAATGATAGACATACGTATGGAACGTAATGGACTAAAACAGACTGTAGAAAATATTTCATAATTTATGTTTCCAGGTGGGTGGGTGGAATATGTAAAAAAAAAATAAAAATTAAGATTTCATCTGATCATGCAAATATTAGGATATTGCTGTACTTGATTTGAGAGGCATTTTTCCTCAAAAAGAAATGTGCAATTGTTATTGTGAAAGCTAAATATTAACATAAAGTTTTAATAATCATTTACTCCACAGGAATAAACCACAGTATATTTTCCAGCCATTAGATGGTGGTTTTTGAGCTGTCTTTGTCTCCACAGTAAACCTAACTATAGTGGAAAATAGGCTGTTAAATTTTCCTCAACTCAAAAACAACATTAACAAGAAAGGAAAGCTTGTTAAACCATGGTGACATTATGAAAGCCAACCTTTGAAAATTCAGAGAAAACTGTCAATGTGAAGTGCGATAAGCATAGAGTGGGACATTTTTGACAAAGAGTCTAGATGTTTAACAAATATTTCTTGAGTTAAAGATTAAAATCAGACATGTCAGAATTTTTATACTGTACTTATCTGTTAAATTGCCTAATGCACTACAATGTGTCCGTTCTGTCTGTGGTTACATGGCGGTATGCAAGTTTGCCTGGAACAAACCACCTCACCATAATGACCTTAAAGACATGGATCAGAGTTCAGACAGAGGCCAGATCATGCACTTAATGTCACTGCATTTTTGTTTTTTTGTTTTTTTTTTTAAGGAAAGGAAGATATGATTCGAACTTCAGATGACTCTGTTTACATTTTCAGATTGGAGAGTTGAAGCAGTTCACCACTTCAGATGGACGTAAAGGGCAGAGGCTGGAAGTGAAGCTCTTTGATGACTCTGTGCCGTCCTTCCCCCTCATCTGGTCTGTCACGGTCATTTATTCATTTGGAAAAGGAATAAAGTTTTATTACTTTAGTTGCTTTTGTGCCATATTCCATCTTATTGCCCTTTGGACCACCACAGCATATCTTTAGGTTACCACAAATTTACTTTGGTGATATCAAGGCTTGTGAAGTCCATGTGTGTTTGATTTTCACTCCATTCTCCCCCGAGTTACTCCCTGACCTCTGTTTCACTCACAGCTGGGACAGAGAGACCATTCAGCTTGTACAAACATTGATACCTAAGGAGACGGGTAGGTTAACAGCTGCTGCTCATTCTCTGCCACAAAATGAATCTTTATTTTACTGTTATTCTTGCCTGTCGTGTCCTATTAACACATGATGCTAAAGAGAAGCAAGGAAGGGGATATTTGAGATGTGACTTTATGTTTGTGTTTAAGATAACTTACTGTTGTTTTAACTTTCATTCTCCATTCAAAGTGCTCTTCATAGCCGATGCCAAGATTAACTTTGACAGCTTTCGCAATGGCATGACGGCCACCGTTAACTCGAAAACCATTATCACTGTCAATCCTGGTAAGGAAATCTCAGTAACATTTACCAACATAGGACCTGATGCAATTGTCTGTAAAAGACTGAAAAGCTTTTTTTAGGAAACCAACCAACCTGCCACAATATACAGCGTAAAAAGAAAACATCATCTTCCTGCTGTGCGGGCAGAATATTTCCACTGAGCCATGTTTTTTGTTGCTGTCCAAGTCAATCCTAATTTGTTCTTAGATACCAGAGAAGCCAGCCTGCTGTTCAGCTACGCTAAAGAGGTATCTGAAACTGGAGGTTTGGATGAAGATGAAAAAACAGAAGATGTTCCTGGTATGTTATTGTAAAGATTCAGTTGTAAATATGTATATAGTCTATAGAGTTTTTTTTTTTTTACTAAATACTGTTATTTCTATTTTTATATTGTTTGTCTTTTGCACTATGTTTATGCAAGCACATTTTTTTTCACTGTATTCTTTAGCTGCCTTGACCACTGAATTTCCCTGTTGTGGAATCAATAAAGTCTAATCTAATCTAATGTACAGTTAAATTTATTAAAGCTAAAACATTATTTAAACCAAAACGTGAATTGATTATGTCACAGTAGGTTTTCATCAACTGTAAAATTGAACAGCGGTAAAATTTATAATTATGCTTTCATTAGTGTGTAACTATGTGAAAATAAGACTTGTGTTTATGTTACTTTAGAATTATATCTACAGAGCTGATTCACTGTGTCCAGTATATTTTTGCACATCACAGGGGTCTTTCTGTCATTTTGTGTATTTTATTGCAGTTGCATTCCTCCAATGTGTAAGTGTGGACCAGGGAAAGTTTTCTCTTAACCCTAAAGCCAAGAAAAGACAACACAAACACTGGCTCTAATAAAGCCCTTTTATATTCATTTGCAGCCACCATAGGAGAAGGTGGTGGGGTTTTCAGTTGGTTGTAATCTGCAGTTTTACCACTAGATCAGTGTTTTTTAACCTTCGGGTCAGGACCCCATGTGGCGTCACCTGGAATTCAGATGGGGTCACCTGAAATTTCTAGTAACTGATAAAAAATTTAAAAAAATAAATAAATAAATAAAAACTTACTAATAAAAAATAAATGGTGAGTTGAAAGAGACAGTCACAATCCATAAAAGACATGACAGACTCTGAAACTGAAGCACTGTGGTACTGTTTATTTGTCAAATGTTCATTGTGGTTGGTTTCAGATACTGCAGTTCTTTCATCATTCATAGTTCATAGTTAGCTACTAAGAAACACTCTCCAATACTTTAATAGAAGTCACAGGAGATGAGGAGACATGCAAGAAATTTCTCTGAACCATAATTTCAAACCAGGGACATTGTGGTTCATAGTTGAACTCTGTCATTTGGCTCATGCTTAAGCTTAAATAATTTGACCAGAATGTGATTTGTGTTTCTGTAGTTGAGTCCATCACTGACGTGTACACAGTGAGCCAGTTGAAGCAGAAGGCTCAGGATGACCAGCAGGCCTTCTTTGGAATCACATACAGCTTCATCTCCAAATTAGACCTCGACTCCTCTGTTTCAAAAGTAATCAGAAGACAATGGTAAGTTCACCCAGAAAAAGTAGGTTCATTTCCAGTCACTTAATGTTGTTTGAACATGATGCTGAATGAAATACAGTGGTCTCTAATCTAGAAACAAAAACAGCCCTTCCATCAGACTGTATCTTCTTCTATCTCAGCACCAGGTGTAAATTTCAAGTGACTGAGGGAATGCAAAGCTGCTCCAACCCATTGTGTCCAGGGAGGGATCAGGGTTTTTCATCCACCACAGTCTTTGACCTGCTGGTGGACTTCACAGATCACACCGGCACACTGCACACCTGCAGCCTCAAAAGCCCAGTAGCAGAGAAAACACTGGGCTGCACAGTCAGTCCCACTTTCACCAATAATGCTGTAGCCTCAGTGTTTAATCACTGAAGAATTTAAGAGACATGTCTGCTGTTATTTGAATGTATTAAACCAAAGTCTGTACAAAGCAGAAGAGACTATAACTAATCTGAAGAATTAAAAGATGCTTCTTGTTTTCATCTGGCAGACAGAGGAGTTTACCAAGTTGACTGATGGTGAGCGTACAACAATGAAGTGGAAATTTCTTCTGGAAAGATGCAAAATATACCTAAAGGTCAGGTAACTATTTAGTGATCACTTTGTGCATTAACTAGTAAAGGAAATTCCTGGGCTAAATAGCTTTATCTTTCCAGATCCTCCCATCGAATACGATGCGGAGTAGGATCAGAGTGGTGGTCCTGGCCTGTTCCCTGGTGGATCCAGGGGAGGTGAAGCAGCACATGTCGGCCCTGCAGCAGCGCCTGTGATCTTCCACACACACAGATGGAGATGGAAAGCGTCTGTGACTGCTGTTCTTCATCACTTGTTCTCCTCTAGATGTGGGCTTTGTGTTTTATTGAGTGTTTTGAAGTGTTATTTAAAATGAGTATTGTATGTATTATTTATGCAACTATATTTATTTGATTTATTTAACTTTATTTAAAATTGCTGTTTTTTTGTGCTGGTTCAAATCTCTGTTATTTATTTGACTTTAGTACAACTGCATCGTTCTGCTACAAGATGCTAATGTTTTAAACCATATGGTAGACAAAGTTATCAACAAAACTAACATGAATATTAACGGACAATTTAACACACCTTTGGAACTTTTTAAGGGGTCCAGGGTTCCCATGGGGTCTTAAAAAGTCTTGAATGTACAAATTTGCATTTAACACCTTAAAAAAGTTGATAGTTTGATATGGTAGATCTTAATTTATGTTGCAATAAACTTGTTGGCTGTATTGTGTTTAAATGTGTCTGTTAAATGTCCAAGCTGCAAAGAGAGTAATGTTAGTCAACTCAGTTCCACCCGTCACAACTCAACAACTCATTGAAATTAGGAACCAATTATCACTAACTGTGCATCCCCCAGTGAGAAATGACTCAAGGCATTGGAGTAAATAAATACATTTTACTAAATTCTATGAGTCACCAATTTTTGCCAGTACGGCAGTGAAATAGGCTGTAAAATGGACATTAAATTTCTTAAAAAGTCTTAAATCTAACTTGTAGGAACCCAGGGGTCAAAATACAAAACATTACACCAACACTTACCCTATAAACAGTAACAGACAAAATAATACTAATTACTACAACAGAACTAGGATGGCATATAATGGAAAAAAGAGTGTTTACATTTAAGTTCACTAACATGTGATTACAATTAAGTATTTTTGTTTTTGATTTGTCTCCTTGTGTTGAAACTAAAATTTACCATCGAGTGTTTTACAATGGAGAGTCAGTCACGAACCAGTCAATAGGTGGCGACGTTGCACTGACTATCGTCACGGAACCTGATTCACGGTCAGTTGTTTCTATGGGACATGTAACTGTGACGGACCGAGTTGGACAACGAAAGCATTAGCTGGTTTGAGGTAAACAAAACTTACAATGTCGAGGTTTTACTATATTATTCTAAAAGCACACGACTTTTTTGTATATTGTAATACAGTAATAATAGTTCGACATTATCTTGTACAGTAACAGTAATCATGTGTGTTGCTTATTGTTGCTAGTCTGTGCTGCTACCGTTAACCTATACCACAGAGGCTGACTCAAAAGCACTGTTTTTTGGTGTATAATATTAGCATTTGCTGCGGGTGTGTGCTTGTTAAAAGTCGTCTCTTGTCGTCTAACGGACAACAACAACAACAAATGACCCGTTATGCATTCCTGTACAGTGTTCTACATGAGTGGAGCTGAGCGGTGACACCCGGCAGTCAGGCATGAATGTGAACCAGGGGACGGTGGGCAGCGACCCGGTCATTCTGGCCACGGCTGGATACGACCACACGGTCCGCTTCTGGCAGGCCCACAGTGGGATCTGCACCAGGACGGTCCAGCATCAGGATTCCGTATCCTTCCTCTGACACCCACAGACACCCTACTGTAACCAGTTAATGAAATTAACCCATAAAGACCCAGTGCTACTTTTGTGGCAGTTCCCAAATGAATTTTTCTCGTTTTTAACCGTTCTTAACTGATTTATCACCATTTATTCTAACATTATGCTCTGTATTTTGCATTTTTAAATATAAATCAGGTATTTTCCTATATTTAATTTACTCATCATGTAGATGCTCATAAAAGCTCAGAGTAAAGTTGAGAGTTATTATGTCAAAGACAGAAAAAAATGAAGAAAACGTGATTTTATTTTATTTATTTATTTTAGTAAAATACATCATTAAATGAACATAATCCAAGTGTGTCCATCCACTGTTATTTATTAGACTCCATGGGTTTTACTGGTGAATCAATGTTGTAGAAGATGACAGAGTTTCCACATTCACTACGGAGCCTCTGAACGTCCAAATGGGTCGTATCTGATGATGACATGAAAAGAGGACAAACTGCATTTGATACCAACTATTTAAATGGATTGATCAGATTAGTGGATCAACATGTTTTAAACAGTTTAGACCAGTAGATGATTTTGGTCTTCTGTGGATGTTTGGATCTTTATGGACACTTAAGACAAAAGTGAGATGTATTCATGTGCACAGTGTGTAGTGTTCTATAAAACTTGGCACATTTCATTCGTGAGCATCTCGAAGACGATGTTTTCTCTTCCCTTAATTGAAGAGTTATCATGTGACATGTTACTACATGTTAACTTGTCACATATGAAGTCTTTTTATTTTTATGTTTGATTTCTCAATAAAATGTTTTCAGTTTTAACCATATTAATTGTTATAATGTACATTATATATCATATGTTATCACTTCAAATTCCAAATTATACATCGATGTATATGACTAAGAAAAATTTATACATATATATATATATATATATATAGAGAGAGAGAGAGAGAGACATATGAATTGTTTATTTTTATGTTAGATTTTTCAATGAAATATATTTAGTCACACAGATGACTAAATCAAACAAGAAAGTAGTTGCGCTCATGGAAGCTGAAAAAACAACAGTAAGAAATATATTACAACTGTATCAGCAACTGAAAGGTATATTTTGTGTAGAATGTAACAAACATTTTGTGGCAAGTTTACATGATAAATCTCCAATAAAGGGAACAGAAAACACTGCCTCCAAAATGCTCACAAATTATCATGACTTTTAGTATATGCCCTAAAAGGCATTGTTACGTCCATAATTCACAGTTAACAACTGGCAGTGACACGGCTTTCATTGGATTGATTCTATATGACATAAGTGAATTTAAAATGAAACATCCAGAATGTGTATAGATTGTTAATTTCAAGGGTTTTGTCAAAAAAATTTGCATAAACTTTTTAGGAATTAGAACCATATTTCTAAAGGCATCGATCTCAGAATGTCCAAACAGAATGTGCTATTTACGCAACACCTGTCAAATTACTAATATTGTTATATTCAGAATAATAGCATTGGTCTACAATTTTTCCACTACAAAGAACCTGGAAAGTGAATGTATTGTAACGTGCAGACAGTGTTTTGAAGTAGATCTTGTTGCTCTGAGACAAACATTCCTTTTGAGTAAAACTCAGTTTCACATTAATTCTCAGAATTTCACATTTTAACCCAAGACTGTATTTTGAAAACTACAGCCAACTTTATTAGTGACTCAAACTTGGTACATTTTCACTACTTTTATTCTGGAAACATTTTACTTGTAGATCAATGATAGTGGAGTACTTGTGTTTACTAAATGTACATAGTGACTGCATTAAATGAGGGGCTAAAATAATGAAAGTTGTGTCCCTGTCTACATACTTATGAACTTGATTATACATTTTATACCATGTTTCTCATGTATTTCCTTAACATTTACCTATAGCAAGTAAATTCACTTGAGGTCACCCCTGACAGAAGTATGATTGCAGCAGCAGGTTGGTTCATATTTTTCCCCCTACCTTTTGCTCATCTGTAACATTACTGCCATTTTATGTACTGTGTATGATATATGATATATGATATGTTTTATTTTTGGTTTTATTAGTGTGTTCCCACTCTACTTTTTCAGGGTATCAGCATATCCGCATGTACGACCTGAACTCCAACAACCCCAACCCAGTCATCAACTACGACGGAGTGAGCAAGAACATTACATCTGTGGGCTTTCATGAAGATGGACGTTGGATGTACACAGGAGGAGAAGACTGCATGGCTCGAATCTGGGACCTGAGGTAGTGATAAGGACTCTGTGTTTGACAAGCCAAATGCAATCCCTATTTAGCAATGCATTAGTTGTGAAATTCTAGGCTGGTGTCAATACTAGTCAATCCTGGTTCAAGTTAAGGCAGAAGTGGCACCATCCTGATCACAAGGCAATATGTGCAGGTGTCAACACCTTCAACTGGGTAAAGATAATACCTAACAAACACCAGAATAATTTTAGAATCAAAGAAAATTATTTTTAAAACAGTCTAGTAACGGGTACTGACTACACCATAATAAAATCAGGCATTATATCACAAAGTAAATGTAATGTGTAGAACCTAGAGATATTTGTTGGAGATCTTTTTTTTAAAAAAAAAAAAAAAAAAATCCCATTTTTATTTTTGTTTTACTAAATATTTCTATCAGGTGTTGTATTTTATTTATCAAGAGTATTTCATAAATGCCACTGAAATCTCATGCTGAGGATATTCTTCCAAAATGGCATATTACTTGTTTTTCAGCCTTTGAAATTTGTTCTGAAATAGTAAAGTAGTAGTAGATGAATCAGTCAGTTGATCAATCAAACAATCAAAATACTTTGTGGTATCAGTGAGACTAGACAATACAGTTATCTACTACATGTGTGTTGTTGTCCTTCATTGCTTTTGTAATGATGTTTTATGGCCATTTTAATCTAACTTCATCTTAAAACTACCCTCTGCTCCTAATCATTAATGATATCCTATTTTTTTTTTCTTCTATGTTCATTTTGCACTATGGGGCCTTAGAGTTTTGTAATTTCATTTTTCTGTACACTATGTACATATGACAAAAACTGGCAATAAAGCTGACTGACGTTGACTTGGCCTAAACCAGAGGACATCCATCCAGCATGTCTTTAACACAGTCTAATGGTCACATGTTTAACTGAAGGAGAAAACACTTTCTAGTCATCACATGTCTATTGCCAAAGATTTACAGACTTTAAGTTGTAAGGAATTTTATTGAGCTACTTTATAAAAAGTCATGAGGGAATTTTAGTTTTGTGCACCATATATCTGTAGTTTTTATTGTGCATTACAAGTAGAAGACTCTCTGTGGTAGATGACACCTGAGTAAATTAAAAACAGAATACAGAGTCTTTTTATATAACTCATAAGTAACGTAAGCTGACTTCATAACCCTTGGTTTTATTAGCAACCACCCACATTATAAAGTTAGAGTAAGACAATGAGCCTCCTGATGAGTTTGACAGAAAGATAAACTTCTCTGGTGTACTGTGCAGATTAAGGTAGTGCCACTCCACCACCTTATCAGTACTGCGCTCAATATATGACAGAAAAACAGAGTTGTTGGTGTTTTACATGACAACACATACTACAGTTTTTTTTCTGCATGAAATTTGTAAGAGACATCCACTTTATAATTTATATGCTAGAAAAACTCTGCACACTGATGTTTAAAATAACAGTTGGACTGTTGTGCATATTTGCACTTTTAGTTTTTTTTGTAACTGTGAGTTTAATTTTTATTCTTGTTTATTAAGGCAGGACTGTCAAACATACGGCCCACGGGCCAAAACCGGCCCGCCTGAGAGTCCAGTCCAGCCTGTGGGATACATTTGTGGAGTTCAAAAACTACACAGAAAGCATTAACGATCATGGGTGTCAAAATCATTGTAGTTCAGGGTCACATATAGTCCAATAGTTACATAATGTAATAATGATAACTCCAAATTTTTCTCTTGGTTTTAGTGTAAAAAAGTACCTGAACATGAAAAACCATGTACAACTTGAAATGTCTGAAGAAAAATAAGTGTAATTATTACAATATTATACCTGTTAACATATGTTTTGTGCCTTTGTAGATCCACTTCGATTTGTAAATTGTAATGCTCATGTGTAAATGATAAACTGAGGCATAATGTTAAAATTGCATATTTTTCTTAAGAGATTTCAGGTTCATGTTATTCGCATTTTTTAAAGGATAATTTATAGATGTAAACGTTTTCTTAATGTCATTTTACTCTTTTCACTCTAAAACTTAGAGAAAAGTTTGGAGTTGTCCTTATTTATAGGTTACTATGTTATTATTTCACTGGTCTGACCTGTTTGAGATCATATTGGGCTGAATGTGGCCCCTGAACTAAAAGGAGTTTGACACCCCCATATTAACAAGTCTTAATAACTAAGTACTAAGAATCATAATAATGAATTGTTGTTTTCCTAAACCTTGCTCATTCTTATAGGTCAAGAAATCTGCAGTGTCAGAGAATCTTCCAGGTCAATGCTCCAATTAACTGTGTGTGTCTACATCCAAACCAGGTGAGGCAAAAAGGGTTACCATGGAGTGTTAAATGAAGACGTACTACTTTGTATATTAATAAACCCTATTTGTGTATATATATATATATATATATATATATGTATATATATAAAAACCATATATATGTGTGTGTGCACGCGTGTGTATGTGTGATTTTTCAGGCAGAGCTCATTGTTGGAGACCAGAGTGGGGTGATTCATATCTGGGATCTAAAAACTGACCACAATGAACAGCTCATTCCTGAGCCAGAGGTTTCAATCAACTCGGTGCATATTGACCCAGATGCCAGTTACATGGCGGCGGTGAACAGCTCGGTCAGTAGTCAAACACTCTGGAAAGAGTGCATCTGGGAACATGTTCGGTGTATTTGGCTGAAGGTTATTTTGTTCGTGATCTTATGTATTGGCCTCAACAGGGAAACTGTTACGTGTGGAATCTCGCTGGAGGCATTGGTGACGAGGTGACTCAGCTCATTCCCAAGACTAAGATCCCCGCACACAAACGCTACTCACTCCGATGCAAGTTCAGCCCAGATTCCACGTGAGTGTGTTTATATTGCATGCTATAGTCATGACTAACCTCTCAGGAGGGTCAGTGGATGTAAGATGTAGTGGATACAGAATACCAGTTCTGAAGTTGAGCTACAAACAGCTCACCCAAATGAGCTGGAATTTCACCTCTGAGCAATATTTTGAAGCTGACTCTCCAGTTGAATTGACTTTTCTTTTTTTTTCTTTTTTTTTTTTAATCATTTCCAGTCTGTTAGCCACCTGTTCAGCTGATCAGACCTGTAAGATCTGGAGGACGTCCAATTTTGCTCTAATGACAGAGCTGAGTATCAAGAGCAACAATCCTGGAGAAACATCCAGAGGTTGGATGTGGGACTGTGCCTTCTCAGGAGACTCCCAGTATATTGTAACCGGTCAGTATTTCACCACTAGCAAAGAGTTTATACCATATTTCTTATATCCTAAAGAAATATCATGACCAAATGTTTAAAAGAAAATATGACAGGACTTCTGTGGGTCCTTTTTTAAAAACAAGTCTTGAATAGAATAGAATAGAATATCTTTATTCTTATTGTAACAAGTACAGCGAAATTAAAAGTGTCATCCAACCTGTACACCATATTTAAAACCTACTATAAAAATATGAGCAAAAGCAGCTAAAATAAGTAGGTCCATTAAGTCCAATAATCTGAATTTTAAGCCTAAAATAAAATTTTAACAGATGTTATAAACAGATTGGATTAATGTTACTTTAACATTGCTTTTATAAAGTTTCATTAAATTTAAATCAAATCAAATTTTATTTATATAGCACCAAATCATAAGCAAAGGCATCTCATGAAACTTTACATTTAGAGCTGATCAGGATCAGACTCTTGATGTAGTGTCACTTTGAAGTGTGTCTTGGGGAAAGTTAATCATGCTGGAATGAAACTGAAACCAATATCCTCAAATCTGCAAAGCGCACAGCAGGGTTAATATTTATTTCTCTCACTCATGCTTCCATCTGTAAATGCAAGTTCAATAAGACATGTTTTGAGAATAAGCATATTGTTATTTATCAATTTGAAGTTTGTAACATTTTGTGCAAAAAAAAAAAAAAAAGCAACTTTAGGCATAAAGACAATAGAGGTGCATAGTACATGGGGCTAGGTTATCCTCCATATCCTATACTGTTTTGCTTACATGTAAAATAAGTGAAATAAGAGCTTAATTTCTTTCAGTGATCTGTTAAAGATATTTTAACTTCTTGTTGAAGTTATTGAAATTTGTAGAAAAACCATGTTAGATTGGGTTCTGATTGACTCATGTTTTCCTTTTGCAGCCTCCTCAGATAACCTGGCTCGCCTGTGGTGTGTGGAGACTGGAGAGATCAAGAGAGAGTACAGCGGCCACCAGAAGGCTGTGGTGTGTCTGGCCTTCAATGACAGTGTTCTGGGCTGAGCAGATGTATTTAAAAACTTAAGAGACTGCAAATGTTGATAGGCAGCAGTGGACATACAGTATATGTACAGGAAAAACTGTGGAGATTTAGCGCAAAAGACACTGAATTCCCACCAAGTGCATGTCTGACTGTCAGATATACATGAGTGAACGTTGCACTTGACCATTGTAATGAATCTACGTTTTATGTTCCCGCATCCCTACAGTGCTTTTCTGTCCTGTAGACATTACGAATTTTGTTCAGAAGAGGAGGATCGTTAAAAGCTGTATCAAAAGGACCACATTATTGACTTGTAATATAACTGATCTCAAATATGTGATTTGTATATTTGATTTAATATGCCAAATCAAAGTGTGCCTGTGAGTGATCAGTAACAGTTGAGAGAAAACAATGTACATAAACAGATACCACAGTAAAGACTTCATGTGTGGACCACTGAATTGTGATTTAAACAAGTCCTTGCTGTTCCTGAAATCTTCTTTTTCAGTCTAATGAGTAAAAATGGGCCCCAACTACACCAACAGTCTTTTATTGGACAGATCAAAACACTGCAAAAAGGACCGATTACACATAATTACACTGCAGCAGAGGGTTACAGGAAATACAATTAGTGGCATGTACAATAAGGGGACCTTTCTTCTGTAATCTCTGAAGTGTGCCACCAGAGAGGGTATTACTCATGAAGGGAGTGACGATGGGGCTTTGGCGATAACCGTGACAGCCTGTCTCCATCTCTTCTCTCTCGGAAGCGTGGAAATGCACTGGATGAATTGGCTGCTTTTGGTGGTTTACAGGCTGCTGTATGGCACAAAGGAAACAGTCACAAACTGGCTTTTATTCTATTTTTTTCTTGTAGAGGGGAGCTGAAAAGATAACTTTGTTTCCCTGATCTTTTGTGGGAGTTGGGGGAAGGAGAATACACAGTCACTCTGGCAGGTAGTAGAAACACACAGACACACAGATGTTACTGGGAAAGCAGATGTCGATGCAGAAGTAGACCAGCCTCTCTTTCCCTGGACCTGGGAAGAAAAAAAGACTTGTGAAGAAATGACAATAACCTGTTTTAATGAACACAGTGTAAATGCTAAATATCTCACATGTGCTTCTATTTATCACTCAAACCTTATGTCTGCTTAAGCAGATTTTATAATAAATGCTTTCATACATCGTTTACCTTGGCAATTGTACATGGATAAACTTTAAGACCAGAAAAAAAACAAAATAATATTACTGGTATTAAATCCTCTGGAAATCTAAACATAATAACCATTTAGCTGTAACTTATGATGTTAAATGTGTAGGGGCAAACAACAAAGTTTCAGTCCTAATTTGGAATACTGTCATTCATGTTTGTCATATTGGTATAAAATGTATGGTTAAGATGGATGTTTATTACACAATTTATGCAAAAAAATCATAAAAATATCCCAATCACTCCCCCCCCCATACAAATTAATTAATTAATTAATTAATTAGCTACTATCAGCTAGCTAACTAGCTATCTATCCAGCTAGTTTAGCCAGTGGGATAGTTCTTATATCTACTATTATACAGTTAAGTCATACATTATATGTATTTGACCTATTAGTTTATTATTGGGCTGTATTTAAGTTAGGGTTAACTTATGGATTTTGCTAATGTGTATGTGTTGCCATGTCCATCAAAATGTACATTTCCAAAGGTTTTGACACATATCAGTGTGGTCAGAAATTGTCTTAACCAATGACACATTTTCCTACAAAGCATATTTTTTTATATTTGCAATTCAGCGTCATAAATATCACTCTAAAATATATTTCAACCAATATCTGTAGTTAAATGTAACATCCTTTGGCCTGTTGCCATTACCAGTCTGGAAATTGTTACAAAAACACTAAAAGTGGATTCATTTATCTCACTCATGTTTTGTTTTTTTTTTTCTGTACTTGTTAAAGAGTACATGTGTTGTTTCTGTTAACTACTTTTATGGGCCTAATACATAACAGCTTTATTTAAACTCACGAATGTTGAACTCCTTTTGTACCTTTCTTTTTGAATATTGTCTGTCGCAAGTTATTTTTCCTTCTGTCAAGTGTTTTTTTATCCAGCCCATGCTAAGATTTCATGATTTAAAAAAATAATAAATAAAAAATCTATTCTTTTTGTGGTAAAATAAATGTTAGCATTATCCCAGTTTTCTTTGTGTCTATTCTACATGAGGGAAATTGTGTATGTAGGCTGCTAGGTGTAATGTCTGTCAGTGACACACTGCAGCAGTGGAAAGGTCACTACATGTCAGGTTGGGGTTAAGTTTCAGCCACATTACTGCTTCACGGACCTTCCGCTTTCCTCTTGAAAATCAATCCGTTGGTACAATCTCTGTAAGTACTGATGAGTAAATCCCAAACTTTTCTGGTGCACAGTGTGATCATTCGTACCTTGATATTTAAGGCACTGAATGAGACTTTCATCTGAAATGTTACCACCTTTATACAACTCAGTCATACCCTGGATCACACTGTTTTGATTTTCAGTAAGTAGGTAGTCCAGTTATGGCTGTGCTCACCCTCTGCTTTCCTGGTCCAGTGGATAGACCTGTCGTGACACAGATCCTGGAGTGGCTGTTCCAGGGTGGAAATGTTCACTTGAGTGGCTGCCAGGACCCCCAGGAACTCTGTCTGCCTCTGAGTCTCGTTCCTGGACAGCTGGAACTGACCCTGCTGGTGACAGTATCGACAAAATAGAAGAAGCCCCTCAGCTTCAGTCATTCAATAAGTGTGAGAAATCATATTCTAATCACAGCCGCAAGGTAATATGAATAACCTCTAGTCAAACCAGCAGAGATATGATGAGGAAAACAAAAAGTGGAGGTGAAACTCAAGCTGCTATTACAGCAACATCTATACTGATGGGGTCAAAAAGGTTGCACATTTACACTCTCATTCGACACAAAGGGGGTGTGTAATTGCATCACTTACTACAGTGATTGGCTCTGATAGTGAACCACTTAAACTACTGTTACGGCTGAGTGGCTCACATAACAGCCAGTTATCCTCTGCTGGAAAAGACCAAGAAGACCATTGTGCTTCAGTGCTGCAGAGGGACAAACCAAATCATCTACTCTCCATCCATAAGGACCGATCCCAGTGATCAGAGATTAAAAGACCACAATCGACAGATACTTCTGAATACTGAGGACCCGTATGAGATATGTGACACCCCACACAGGAACTCGTAGTCAACAGTTGTGTTTGAAAATTGGGTATTGTACAAAAAAAGATGATAAGGCAGAGGAATAGAACCCCCTCTCAGTTTACTTCCACATCACATCTTCCCACATCATATCTACAGTCTCTATTTACACAACAGCCATCGCCATTCACCCCTAATACTGTTAGGAACCAGATAGTCCCACACAAATCATACCTGAAGGTGACTGGGCTCAGTTCACATTTATCAAGAGTATTCATCTATCAAGCTCAGTATTAAAAATCCCTGTCCTTGTGCAGTCATGGTATTTGCAGCCAAGCAGATATAGTACACACAAGCCCTGTCCCTGACTAACCAATGCATCAGACTGTTTTTAATCCAACAGAAGGAGTCTTAAAAGCTAAAAAGCCCTCACACAGAGCAGTCATTGTGCCCTGTCCAAGGCTGCCGTAGGCTCCTGTAAGAAGATCCCATGCATGCAGAGGGGGCTGGAAGGATCAGATGTGCTGAGGAATTCAGTCGTGGAGGCGAAACAGAGTGAGAGAGTGAAAGCAGTGGAGCCAGGCACACTGACGGGAAGGTTTCTTCAAGACCCTCTATACATGCTTCGCCCTTTTCTTTGTACTGAATGGCTAGCGGGTCTTGCAAAGCCAATGAAAGCCAGCAAGTCCTGGATCAGTGGTGCAACGCCTTGGGGGGGGGTAAAGAGTCAGAAATCACTGCCAGAAACGCCAGGTCACACATTAGCAAGACCATGACTTTAGAAATGTCTGGCAGAGCTTAAAGGGCAACTTTTTTTTTCTTAATTTGATCATGTGCATCATGTTATTGAGCCACGTGGTGTCATATTTCCTGAATATAGTGAATGGAGGGAAACATAACATCACCCCTGAAATGTCACTGACTGTTACCTTGAGTGTTGATTCGTGGAGGAGGGAGCGCACGTTGTCGTAGTCGTACTGCTCCATCTTTCGCAAGAAGCAGCTTTCAGTGTCCACTGGCTTATAACATATCAGACCCTGTGATGGACATCGGGTCGGAGGTCAGAAAAGACAGGTGAAGCACTGGAAATGTAGCAAGAAAACCACCTTTACTTACATGTCTGATGTCAAAGAGCACAGTGGACGTCTGGTTGGCTGTTGAAGTCACAGAAAAAGTCACCAGGTTGTTCTGCTCATCCACAACTGCTGACTGGTTGATCAGAACCCCAGTCTGATCTGGAGCTGTGATTCGGACAATCTGTAAAGACTACAGAAAGTGAAATTAGTGTGAAAAAAGCATCTACCAGGTCACTGGAAACCTAGAGTTACACCTATAAGAAGTATAAGGTCAATATGCATGGATTAGACTTGGAAAGGAACCCCTTATTTTTTTGGTGTTTAACATGTGGCTGAAACGAACCCTAAGCTGCATCACTTTAAACGTGGCTTAAACGTATCCCTAACCCCACCTCAGGGTTAAGGTTATAAACAGAAGGAAGAAAAAAAAAAAGAGCAGATGTTCAGTAACCAAAACTTTATGAGCGGGATAACAGAGGAGGTGAAAGTCTCAGACAATATGTGCAAGGGTAGAAAAAAAGTTGATCAATTCCTATATTGCATTATTATATGCAAATATTTGTAATAGACAGTTCAGTGTATGTTGAATTCAAAGTCCCTACAGCTAGAAAAAGTATCCAAATCTATCCATCATTGGGATGTAATTCTTTAAACAGACTGCCTAAAATTACTCTTACAACTAGCATTATATCCCCTTCCTAACAGTATTGTGGAGTACTGAATGACAGCTCCTCTGTCATTGTACCACATCACCATAGTTTCACCGATACACAGTTCCAGAGGTGTGTGTCCTACCTGAGAGCGGGGCTGTGACAGCCCAAAGTGCCCTGTCAAACTGAGAGTGATGACGATCAGGAGCAGAGAGGCTGAGAGGCTGGCCCAGAACACCTTGTGTGGGAAGCGGGACTGCTGTGGGGACGCAGCAGGGCCCCCATCCTGAAAAGATGTTACCATCACTCACACTGTCACGACTGGTGAGAAATACAGACTGGATGCTGAGATTTGTACTTTGAGCCATGTCTGATTTGCCAATAACATCAAATTTATATCCTGTTCTCTTAGAAGTCTTCTTCTTACCGTGCACTGTACATCCTCCGAATGGTTTTCTGCATGTTGCCAACACCTCACCATCCTGTGTCCCGTGGCGTCTCCTCACTCGGTCTGCTCCCTTCTCACAGCTACCGGCATGGAGCTGTGTTCATGACCAGCGCTGACTGAGACTCAATACACCTGACTAGCCTGTCTTTGTCCCTTCAAACCAACGCCCACCCCACCCCCACACACCCACCCACTATCACTACCGCCACCTCCACCTCCTCCTCCTCCTCCTCCTGTCTTTTCATCCCTTTCTCCCTCCTTCTCTTCCTTCTTCCACTACAGTCCCCATATCAGTCACCCACTTCACACAAATCTGTCAATCTTGCCAAAGTAATTTTTCAAGTTTTGTCTTCCTGCATTTCTTCCTCTAACATCATCCATCTTTCCATTGACCCCCCCCCCCAACTCAAACATGCACAAACATGAGAGCAACTGGCCACCACTCCAAGCCCAGACAATGGACAAAGAGGTGAGGCAGGCGCAGTGTGGAAAGGTTCTCTCATCAGGTGAGAGGTGATAAGCAGTTGTGACTGCTGCTGCATCCAGCTGACGACAACCCAAGGTGACTTTACCAGAGGAAAAGGTTGCCATGTTCACTCACAGTAACTCTCAAGACTTAAGTTCAGGGTTTGTCTGAAGTACCTCATGTGGTTTCTCTAAAGCTCACATGAGCAATCCCTGATCTAAAAAACCTGGTCCACCTATAAGCATGTGCATGTGAAGAACCAATTCCGTTCACCACCAGATCAGCAGCAGAGATACACATCAGATGATGGCCCACAGATTCACAGGGCTAGAAAGTTTCTGATTTGTACTTAGAAAAGCTTTTAAAGTTGAGTCACAATAACAAAACCAAATCAGAGCCAGAACATAAAAGAAACAGTCATTAAATCTGATGGAAAAATAAAAAGTCCTCAGTAGGCAGCTAACGTTTCAGCTCTGTATGTTAGCAACCCACTTTTCTTAGAGCAAACCCATTAGAATAAGCGAAACACTGTCTTTGTTCATATTCCACCACACACCACCATCAGGTACAAAGAGGATCATTTCATCTAATCTCTACAAAGACACAAACCACAGAAATGGGAAATTTAGATTGTGTGGTACCGACTGAACTTGGTCAAAACAAAACCTTTCTTGGGCGTATGCATCTATCTATCTATCTATCTATCTATCTATCTATCTATCTATCTATCTATCTATCTATCTATCTATCTATCT
>JAPQRP010000013.1:8428593-8454363 GCA_037367295.1 Apogon hyalosoma | reverse complement strand
AGTGCACTTGATACAACGAAATTGGGGTGCAGCTCCAGTGTAATAAGAAGTAATAAATAAAGTATAAAACAGTAAAACACAGTATAAAACAATAAATACAGTATAAAACCTATGACTCTATAATAAAAATCTGTCAATATTTACAGAGTGCAGCGTATAGTAGTGACTAATAGCGTCAGTAACAATGCCACAGTGCAAAATGGCGGATTGGCAACCATGTTGTGTGCAGCAGCGTCGGTAAGTAAAGTGTCTGTTGTCTGGTTTTGTGAGTTTTTTTGAGTTCAGTTCAATAATGGCTTGGGGGAAGAAGGAATCTCTGAATCTGTTTGTTCTGGTCCTGATGGACCGGTAGCGCCTACCAGAGGGCAGCCGGTCAAAGAGGTGGAGAGCGGGGTGGGTGTTATCACCTGCGATTGCCTCAGCTCTTCTGAGGCAGCGAAATGAATAAAGTTCTTCCAGGGAGGGGAGGGGGCAGCCGATGATCCTCTGTGCCGTCTTCAACACTCTTTGGAGCATCTTCCGCTCTCTGCCTCTGTGCAGGTGGAGAACCACACTGTGATGCAGTATGTAAGGATGCTTTCGATGGTCGAGCAGTAGAAGGTCACAAGCAGCTTCTGGCAGATGTTGTTCCTTCTGAGCACTCTCAGAAAGTGCAGACGCTGCTGTGCCTTCTTAATGACAGCGGTGGTGTTTCCGGACCAGGATAGGTCAGCAGAAATTACAGTGCCCAGGAAGGTGAAGGTGTGGACCATCTCCACCTGATCTCCATTGATGTAAATGGGGGCCGGATCAGTCCTGTGCCTCCTAATGTCCAGGGTGATTTCCTTTGTCTTTGTGGTGTTCAGAACCAGGTTGTTGGCTGAGCACCACTCAGACAGTCTCTGGACCTCGTCCCTGTAAGCAGACTCATCCCCTCTTGTGATCAGGCCCACCACCGTCGTGTCATCTGCAAACTTCACGATGGTGTTACTGGAGTGGGCGGGTCTACAGTCGGTGGTGTAGAGGGTGTAGAGCATTGGACTCAACACACAGCCTTGTGGGGAGCCAGTGCTCAGTGTCCGGGAGGTGAAGGTGTGGGGCCCCAGCTTGACTGACTGGGGTCGGTTGGAAAGGAAGTCCTTAATCCAGTGGCAAGTGTGTGTGGGGAGTCCCAGGTCAGCCAGTTTCCTGACCAGGATGTCGGGGATTATTGTGTTAAAGGCTGAGCTGAAGTCGATGAAGAGCATCCTACAGTAGCTCTCCCTGTTTTCAAGGTGGCTCAGCGCGGTGTGCAGTGTGATGGCAATTGCATCCTCTGTTGATCTGTTTGCCCTATAGGCAAACTGGTGGGGGTCGAGGGATGGGGGAGGTGGTCCTTGATGTGTTGGAGGACCCACCTCTCCAGGCACTTTGTGATGATGGGGGTCAGTGCGACTGGTCAGTAGTCTGAGAGGCTGGCAGTGTTGGTTTTCTTCGGTACTGGGATGATGGTGGTGGACTTTATGCAGGCTGGGGTGGTGGCCTGTGTCAGGGACAGGTTGAAGATGGTGGTGAAGACCTGCACGAGCTGGTTTGCACAGGCTCTGAGCACCTTCCCTTGAACCCCGTCAGGCCTGGATGCTTTCCTGGGGTTGACTCTGCTGAGTGTCCGTTTCTCTTGCTGTACCTGTACTGTCAGAGGCTGGTGGCTGGAACCTGGCTGGGGAAGGGGTTGTGTAGCCACAGACTGCTGGGGTGAGACCTCAAAGCGTGCAAAGAATTTGTTTAGATCCTCGGCTAGTGCAGCGCTTGGGCTCCCAGATGTATTTGTCTGGCCCCTGAAGTTGGTGATCTGCTGGATCCCCTGCCAGACCCGCCTGGGGTTGCTATTGAAGAGGTGGTTCTCAATCTGCTGCCTGTGGTCGTATTTAGCTTTCCTGAGCCCCTTTTTCAGGTCAGCTCTGGCAGCGCTGCACAGGTCTCTGTTCCCAGACTTGAAGGTGGTGTTTCGGGCTCTCAGGAGTGACATGACCTGGCTGTCCATCCATGGTTTCTGGTTCCCCCACACCCGGATGCGTTTGTTCTGTTACAGTCCCAGTGCAGAACTGTATGTAGTCTAGGACAGCCTCAGTATGTTCAGCCAGGTCTTGGTGTTCAAAGACACTCCACTCAGTCTGTGAGAAACAGTTCTGTAGTTGGAGGAGAGCGTCCTCAGTCCATGTGGTGATCGTTCTGGTCATGGGTGGATTCCTCCTTCGTGGGGTGTAAGCAGGGGTGAGGAGCAGAGAGAGGTGGTCAGACTGGCTTAAATGTGGGAGTTGTGTGGCTCTGTATGCATGTTTTATGTTTGTGTAGACATGGTCTAATGTTTTTTCCCCTCTGGTTGCACACTTGACCTGCTGGTAAAATCTAGGCAGCACAGATTTTAAATTTTCCTGGTTGAAGTCACCAGCTATAATGTGTACGCCATCTACACCTGGCTTTTCTGCCTCCGTCCATAATAATATACATTATGCAGTCTACATGTTGGCTAAAATTAATGTTTATTTGCAACATAGAATAGCAAACTATTACATAATCAAAAACAAACTAATTTAAGCAAAAAAAAAGTCTCCATTTATGTTGGAAACATATGTATGTGTAAATGTGTATGTTTATATAGGTATTTACTCTCACTTGTAAATATTACAAATTCATTAAGTTCTTTTGTACAGTTTTTTTTTTTCTCTGCACAAGCTCGAAATAAAAATGATCAATCAATCAGTGACCAGGTTTGAACACTGGTGGACTGTTTCTTCGCCTGGTGTCATAGACTTATTCGTAGATGAAAAAACAGGATGCAAGAGGCTTAAATTGTGAAAGAGTGCTTCAGTAATCATGACACAATGTTTCCATTCATGGCACAGAGTCCAGACCTGAACCCAACTGAGAGTCATTGGGATGTGATGGAGAAGATTTTACAGTTGTCCCACTATATCGTCCATTCAGAATCTAGTGGAAGATGGTACAAAATTACTGCAACGGATGGAATTAAATATTGTGACATTTTAGGCCAAGCTGTGTATGTCGGCCTGGCATTGGTGAAACACGTTTCCATATTTCCACTCCACAACTTAACATATGCTCAAGCTCACAGAGAAAATTTTAATTTCAATTCTCATTTCAATTACAGAAAAATGGTTCATGACATTGGAGAAGATATTTTGTAGATAAATTCCTTATGGTACAGTACAGCATATAATGCATTCAAAACTCCCTCTCCATTTCTGCTCCTATACAAGTCTATACAAGTACTTTTTCTGCTAACAAAAAGTTCTTATATTCCTTGTGTCTAATGTATGCTTCTTCATAAATATAGACTTTACATACAGATTGAATTAAGGTGTAGTTTTAGGGGCTCAGTGAAGGCTGATCACATTAAACATCAACCCCACTTGAGGGGAAATGGTAAACAGCTGGAATGTGGTTGCCTGATAGTTTTTTTGAGGGGGGCTTTTCCACTAAAATAACCAGGAGATTCACTCTTTTGTACAGTACTTTTCACTTTAATGTGAATACTTTTTTTTTTAATCTCAGAACAAGGTCAGTCTGGATGTCACATGTACAGTAGATCATTTTACCTTCAATAACAGTCTGTTTCAATAGTAACAACAAAAGACAAACTGTACATCATTTTACAGTCCAATGAAATCTATACATATATGCTGATGTGTAATAGTACACAAATACTTAGAAAGCTCAAGTTAAAGAGATCCAGTACATTTCATGTGACTTACCTGCTTGTTCATTTATAGAAGAAAGCTGTAAACCTGAACGCATATAATAAAAGTGATGAAACTGCAGCCTCTTACCAAACTGTGTGCTCATTTCCTCTTTGAGTTTGCCTTTTAGTTGCTTAAGGCAGGTTGCATCACAGATAGGATAAAGGGCTTTTAAAGCACACTCACATCTCAGTTTTTTCCAAATAAGGAACATTCACCCTGGTAACTAAGACTTAAAAATCCAACATAGGCTTAATAAAACTAAAAATCATTGTTCTTATGTATAAACTGGATTTAATATAATGTTAGAATTAGCAGGTGTTATTAAGAATTCAGTACATGAAAACAATGTGGATAAAATCTGAACAGTGTCTCTAGAGTCTTTGTCTCCTCTGTCAGCCTCGGATGCTAACTGTGACTTTTTTTTTTTCCCAGAGATGATGTTTGATCTTTATTCCCTTTTAGAAGACAATGAACCCTGATAGACTTGCAGCCTCATCCCTGCAGAGCAGGAAGTAGGTCTGCGATACTCTCCACGTAATAATCAGGCACCATCCCTTGCCTCTCCACGCAGCCGCTCTTTTGATGAGCTTCGGCGTCTGCCACAGTGCTGACCCCCGTGAGGGTCAGCAGGGTCTTCAAGCCACAGTTGGAGCCAAAGAGGATGTCTGTGTCCAGGCGGTCGCCCACCATCAGGCAGCGTTCAGAGTCCACACTGAACTGTGAGGCTACACAGTCGAACATGTAGTGGTTGGGTTTGCCCACTGTTTCGGCCTTACGCTGGGCCGCCATCTCTACTGCCTGCAACAGACACCCAGTACCTGAGGAAAGGAACAACGATCTAATGGTGAGGAAAATGAGCTCAAGTCCATGCAGCACACAGTTTTACCTAAATGAAGAAATAGAAAAAGCTGAGATAAAAATCCATTTTCATTTGTGAATTTTAGCAGTGAGGTAAAGTTGACCCTTTATAGCTGTTTGTTTGAAGAGATCAAGTTCCAATGTACCTAGAGTATTCCTGAATGTTTATGGATGAGGCATGTTATTGACCATTTTCTTCAATCTTACCAATATGAGATTTATTTGTAAAGTGTTTCCTTTAGCCAGATGAAGGTGTCAGTCCCCATGATCAAAATCGTACTACCTCTACCTCATTTTGAGCCCCATAAACCCTGCAGGCTTACAAGAACACATGTAATTTTTATGGACTTTAAATGTATAGGTGTTTAAATTTGTGTGTGGGAGGAAGCATGATAGAGTATTCAGTCTGGTGTAGGAATTTAGCACAAAGTCATGGTTTTGAGAATATGTCCTTTAAAAGATGCTTCAATCTTAGCATAAATGTAGACAGACTCTGCTCTACAACAAGTCTTTTAGTGGTGGAAGCAGTATTCAAATCTGTAAAACTATCAACACAACAATGTAAAGTTACTCTATAACAAGTAAAAGTCCTATATGATAAAGGGTTCTCAAACTATTCTTAATTTTTATCTAAAGTAATCTTTGATATATGATGAAATATTGCATAAATTTAACATTTATTTTAATGAAGTCTTGCAATAAAAAAAATCCAGCTGGAGGCATTAACAACTCACAGACATCTAAAATACAAGCCCAAACGGTCACACCAGTCAGAAAGCCTGGAAATCAGTGGTTTTATCTTTATCACCATGTTGCATTTCATAATATGTAAAACTCACATCCTAAATGTAGTAGATTAAAAAGTGCAATTATGCCTCCGAGGTTCAGGGAAGTAACTTTCCCTTGCACAAACAGAAATCCTCAGCTAATGTCCCTCCAGAGAATACAGTACTTGAGTCAATGGTGACTTCCTTCCCACCACTGACCTCATCACCCAGTAAGAGCTGTAATGTGTCTGCGGGTGTCCCTCACCTGGCACAGCCTTGCCCCCCTCCAGAGGCAGCCTGGTGTCCCTGTTGGTTCCCACAAACAGACGGCCCTGGATCAGGTACTGCAGGGCTCGGTTCAGCTTCATGTAACTGAAATGTTCGTCGAAACCCACCAGCACCGCCTTCACCTCCGGATCCAGGGCCACGTTGGCCCAGTCGGCCTGCTTCCCGACAACGTGATCCGGTCCCACGCCTGTCTGCTGGATCCCCACCGCCTCCAGCTCCTGCTTTAGAGCGTTGCTGCCGATCAGGTAGACTTTCCCGTCCAGCTTGCAGACTGTCTTGAGGTACATGGCGGAACAGTACGCGGTCCCGAACACCTCCTCTTCTGTCACGTTGAAGCCCAGCGTTGACATTTTATCGGCGTACATCTTTCTTGTCTTAGTGCTGTTGTTAGTGACGAAGAACACCTTCTTGCCCTTTTCCTTGAGCAGGTTTACTACTTGCGGGGCGCCGGGGATCGCCTGGTCTCCCCTCCATATCACACCGTCACAGTCAAACAGGACACTGTCCACAGAGTCCAGCAGTTGTTTGATCAGCGCCCCGCTCAGCCGCGTGCATTTTGACCCAGACATTGAGGAAGATCAGGTTTAACAAAATAAAACGTTAGATAGCGAAAACACGTTGGACAGCTGAATGACAATGTAGGAACAAACTCGGACCCGTAGCTCTGTGGCGACCTGCTGGGTTAAATAACTGTGCTGTTAAAATTCCACTTGAGGAAATACCTGACCTTCCAGCAGAGACACTTCCGCACCGGCTTAAAGGCACAGGAACCACGGGTGACAAGCCACGCCCACTTCCGGCTACAGCTACTTAAGACAATAAAAGTTCACTACAGTTCTACGTCTCACCACTGTTTGTCAAGAATAAACTGTTATTATTACTGTATTAAAATAGTGTCGTGCCATTTTTTTCTGGGGTCATATAGTTATGGCTACATGTTATTTACTTTATGTATACATATATAAAATGTAATAAGTTAGTATTTTGTTAGTATTTGCAGGTTAGCGTAATTAGGCTGTAGGGGGAGTGATTTACATATTTTTTAAAAAGTAAAATCTAATAAATCTGTGTCCAAAAGCCACATACCAGATCATACTCCCAAACCCCCACCTGAACCACCAACAAATCTATGCCATGTATCCACTGACCTTATCACTCAACTGAATTTAGCATAAAGCTCATTGTTTACACACATCTGTGTGATGGAATCAAATCCCTGGTTATTTCAACAATGAAAAATAACAGTGTCTAATAATCTTTATGTGCTTCATCAGCTGATAGTTTACATTATAGCTCTGTTAGTTTTGCCAACAAATCTCCTCCGTTTTCTGTACAGTTTATGTTGTCAATAGCTGCACAAAGGATCTGTCTGGAACTGTCCAAACAAGGTCACAATTGTTAGTTTAGTCTGAACCATGGATCAACAAACAGTGAACTTAGCAAAGATAACATCACATAATTTATACCTTCATAATGAAACTCAGTCATGTAGAAGCTGTGATTTCAGAATCAAACCCCATTCTTTTCATTTAGAGCCGTGTCCAGTTGTGAAAACAACCAGTGCTTCTAGCTTTTATCACTTAGACCCTAAAAGTTGTTTCTTGGTGGTTCCCATCCTATCAAAGGCCCTGTAAGGGTAGTTTTCCTCACTGTAGACCAGCAGAGTGACTCATACCCTCTAGTGGTCATATAAATCTATTAGCTCATGAGTGTAAATACAATCATCATTCGTCATCACTCATCCATATTGTTGTGATTGTGTTTATTATTTAATTAGATAGATGGTAGAGGTTTCTATTACTTGTACTAACAGTTACAGTAGTAGTATATCCACTGTTAATACTTATACTTGTAGTATTAACAGTTATGAACATTTGTCATAGCTATTGGTAATTATACTAGCACAAGCTGTTCTACTTTTGAACAGTTCAAGTTCAGTTTGCTGTGTATCCATGTGTCTCCCCCTACTTTCCCCCTTTTCTTTAACTCCAACTGGTCAAGGCAGACGGCCATCCTCCAGGAGTCAGGGGCTGCTTGAGGTTTCTGCCTGTTAAAAGGAAGTTTTTCCTTGCCACTGTCTCTAGTAACAAGTGTTTGCTCCTGGAGGATTCTGTTGGGTTCTGTAAATTGGCTTGAGTCTGGTTTCGACCAGTTCTATATGTAAAGTGTCCTGAGATAACTTTTGTTATGATTTGGTGCTATACAAATAAAATTTGATTGATATAATCAGTTATCTCTTCAGTCCAATACATTGGGATCTTTGGCAGAGTTTCCAAGCTATTCTAAACACTAAGGATAATAGATCATTTTTTAATTTCAAAGTACAAATACTACATATAGTCCCTTTAATGTATTCTAACAAATAGGTAACACTTTATCTTCTAGTGTCATTAAGTCCCTGAAACAATGACCAAATTCTAGGAAAAAGGAGTCATTACTTTATCACTATTTCAACAACGTATTTAAAAGCAGACTGACAATGGCATGTTCACATACTGCTCTATTTAGCAGTTAAAAATCTTGGCTGAATGTGCTAAACTGGCAGCAAGAACATCAAATTAAGGAACACTGATTTAATGAAACAAGGATTACCTTTTGTTTGCAGTTCATGTTGGCAAAGTCTTCCAATTCATCACATTTCCTGGGAGATAAGACACCAGAACCCCTGAGGAAATCACTGATGTAAACTTTATTTTCCCAGTGGTAGTGTACACATAAGGCAGGGTTTTTTTTTTCAATTGTCTTTTTTCTGAACAGGTTGTAGAGGGAAGAAAATTTCCCCCAGATTTCGGAGTAGTCCTCTGCTATAGTAATGTCTTTTGGACTGGTCTGGTGCTGGGCTGCAGAAATGGTCTGCTGTTGCACTCGGGTGACAGTGCTGACAAACGTAGCCTCGACTTTTGTACCACTCGTTGGATGTCTGGTTTACCAGAGCCAAGTAGGTATGGAATAAGGCATAACCTGCCAGCAGGAAGAAGACGAAGACCAGAAAGCCCAGCATGAAGATGATTCGGGGGAAAGTTAGAAAGAGATGCTGTAAAAACAAAGACATGCTAGTTAATTGTTTGATATTACCAACTACAAATTTAATATAATAGGTGCATAACGTTGTGCTCCTAAGTTTACATACCTTAGCAGAATTTGTGATTCTTTGGACATTTTTCAGAGAATATGAATAATACAAAAACGTTTCTTTCACTTGTGGTTAGTGGTTTGGTGAATCCATTTATTATCAAACAAATGTGTTTGCTCTTTTTAACTCATACTGACAACATAAACTATCCAAATGACCCTGATCATAAGTTTACATACCCTAGTTCTTAATCCTCTGTATTGGCCCCTTTAACATCAATGACAGATGTTAGTCTTTTGTGGTAGTTGTGGATGAGACACTTTATTTTCTCAGATGATAAAGCTGCCCATTCTTCTTGGCAAAACACCTTCAGTTCCTTTAAGATTGTGGGTTTTCTTGCATGAACTGCATGTTTGACACTTCCCCAAAGTGGCTCAATGATATTGGGGTCAGGAGACTGAGATGGACACTTCTTCACCCTCACTTTTTTTCTGCTGTGGCCAATGACAGGTTGACTTGGCCTTATGTTTTGGATCATTGTCATGTTGAAACATCCAAGACTGTCCCATGCGCATTCAGTCAGGGTATGTAAACTTATGAGCACAATTGTATATCTGTGGTGCTGATTCTCACCTGTACAACAAACAAAGGCCCTGCTTGCTGCTGCTGACCATCCTCATCTATGTAACTGGATCTCAGAAGACCAGATCGCAGTACAGCATGAAGTAGCATGTCTGCCGTAAGCAGGGCAATGTCACCTGCCATAGCGCACAGAATGAAGAGGTAAAGCAAGAAGAAGCGTGTGTTCTGAGAACCGATGCAGTTGTTGACCCAGACACAGTGGTGGTCGAACCGTTGAACACACCTGTTGCAGACTCCTGAAATGGAGAATGTATTTACAGCAACAATGAGAAAGAGCAAAAATGAACACAGATGCAGAAACAACTGTCTCACTATGAAATTGTATATTTACTCTACAGGTAGCAAGATGTTTTTGGACACCCAATAGAGAACTAGCTCCCAAAATTTGGCTATGATGGTAGTGCATTACAAAAAGTCATTAAAAAAATGTTTTCCGTAACTGCTTAATCTTCAAGAGGATAATGGGCAGCCCTGGGTACACCCTAGACATGATGCCAGTTCATCACAGGGCTGATATACACAGACGAACACCCATTCACTCACACCCATGAGTGCTTTAGATTGACCAATTCACCTATGAAGGTGCATGCCTTTGGTCAGAGAGAGGAAACTAGAGTACTCAGAGAGAACCCATGCAGACACATGGAGAACATGCAAACCCCACAGAAAGGCCTGGCACCGGCCAGAAATGACCCCAGGGCATTCTTGCTATGAGGTGACAGTGGTAACTAAATCAATTAGTATCTACTCACAATGAGATCTAATAAAACAGCCATACCATTTAACTTTCATGGGATTCTTCATTTATCAAGCAATACTTTCCCTCATCTTCAGCAGTGAACCTTATATGATGGATAATATTGCTGTTAATAGAGAATCAATCTGAAAACTTTACATTCAAGTGTTTTATAATCCAATACCAAACTGCATAATACAGACTTAAAATAAAAAAATTGTTATTTGAACTCGATTTGATTTTGCTATTTGAAATTGATTTCCAAGAGGTCACATGGATGGCCTAGAAATCTACTTTTACACAGAATTGCTCTATTTATGCAACACTTCTCAGTCTTGTCTGCTGATCAGAGTTGTTATTTAAGGTTTGGGTGGGTGACAGAAGGTTTTGAGATCACAAACTGGGCTGTGGAATACTGAAATTAGGGAATGACTGCAGTAAAAGATGTAGGTGATTTTTTTAAAATAAATGTTGTGGTAAGAAGTGTGGGCTCGTTTCATTGATGACACATTCTCGCTGTGTCATCATATATCAAAAATACTCACTACAGTGTTTAGAGCGAGCTGGCTTTAAAAGCTGGCACGTCGGACAGGCAACTCCAGGGTGAAACAGCCTCTTATCGTATGGGTAGATGTGTAGCTGACCAGCAACTTTTTTCTTTGTCACTGTACCTGTGGAAATAAGTTAGGAGGAGAGGGTTTAAAAAAAGGTACTCAACTCTATTAACACAAAGTCTAGAACACAGTGGTGGTCGAGACATTGAGGTAACAAGAGAAGAGCTGAGTTCCTAATTTAATTTGAACAACACTTAAGGGATTGAGGAGTGCAGAATAAATCTAAGAGGAGCTTGCAGGTGAAATGGAAATAAACTTCAAGTAAAATCATGATAAATGTTTGTTATTAAGGGCTCTCTCAATAGTGGAACGGTGTCAGGTAATGAACAAAAGTCTTATTTCTACTCTTCCATGTCCCTAACATTTTGATGCACTACAGGTAAAGTAAATGTAACCTGGATCTCTCTTGATGCAGAGGTAGAAGAAGAAGGACTTGAAGGCCAGAAGGATGTAAGGCACAGACAGGCTGGTCAGAGTAGTGTCCATATCTCTACAGTAGCCGAACACCTCGTAGGTGAACTCTGCATACACAGCTCCCTCCAGCAGGAGATGCACATAGATGAACATGTTGCTTCTGCAGTCGGAGGGACACAAACTTGCTAAAGGCCAAATATAGAAAATTGGGTCATTTCATACAAACTCATTTAGGCTCTATCAACTCATGTCATGGAATTTCCTGAGAAAATTTATATTAATGGGACCTGTGCATTCCCAGAACTCCATTCCAAATAACTTTCATCTTATACATTTCTGAAGTGATGCCCTAAGCTACATGCCATCATTAGTTTGTTTTCTAATCCTCATTAATTGCTTATTTTTTCCCTGGATCAGGTTGAAATTCACACTGAACATCCGAGAAACCCTGAGGATCACTTGCAATGTATTCATGTAAATGCAAATTAATTCTTACCAAAATGTGAAATCCTTAATTCTCAAACTTATCACCACTAGTTTTGATGTTCATGGAGTATTAATCTAGTTATTTCTATTACATCTAGAAGTCTCTTTGCAAAAAAAAAAAACTCCTTGTACTGGATATTTTCCCCACATAGGATGATCTGAATTTTATTTTATCAGCTAAGGATATATGACATAATAAAAGTCCTTCCATTGTAAATGTGTGGCACTTCCAATAGAACATTTTCAAGGTAGGACTTATATGTAGGTATCAACTACAAACCTTTGATGAAACATTCTGTGCAAGGCCCACTGTGAAAACCTCTGCAACCATTTTGGTGTAATAGGTGCAAAAACCTGTGAAGAAAATTGCCACATTACTTTCATGCAGTGGATGTTGTGAGTCAGTTTTGTGGCGTAACAGCGACACGTAGTGACCTGCTGTCAAAATACACGTAAACACCTCTACTTACCTTCGCTACAGCATTGAAGATTGTATGAAAGGGAGTTTGTTGCTGGCCTGAGTATTTGCAGACGAGGGCTATGCATGTCAGCACAACCGCGACGTAGATAACAAACAGAGTGAGGAAATCCATGTGTCCCCCTGGTCGATTCACAGCCGACAACAGGTGTCAGGTCCAAACAAACTCACAACGAGCAGGTGGCAACTCAACAACAACCCACCGCTTTGGTAACATTTATTTTAGACTCATTACGCCTTAAAACAGTACTAACTTTTAACCTAAAATGCGCATAGTGTGTCTGGTAAACTAAATGAGCCCGTTTAGGTTAGCATGTTAGCTAAACCAGTCACCCAAGGCTAGCAAACGAGCATTATCAGTATTCCCGCTTATTTTAGCTTCTCCGTAAAGGCACTTTCGTTCACTTTCGTCCTTACCGGTTAGTGGACACTACACATAGCCGCCTATCAGACTTTTATCTTACGTTAACATTACATTCGCTTGCCCTGTCTGTCTGCTTCACTTTTGGTTCATTCTCTTGTCCTAAACAATGCTACTTCCTTAGCGTAACAGAAGCTAGCCTCCAGCTAACAGCTGATGGGGTGTGTGAGGATGTTGAGGGTTTAGAGCAGGGGGGTCAGACATTTGAGTTCACACATACAGCCCTATTTGGTTTTAAGTGAGCTTGACCAGTAAAATAATAACAGTAACCTATAAATAATGTCACTTCCAAACTTTTCTCTATATGTTCAAGGGGGAAAAGGTTCCAAAACAAAACAAGTTTAAAAAAAAAAAAAAAAAAAATCAAGAAAATGCTTGCATCTACAAACTATCCTTTTATAAAAATCTGAATAAAATCAACAACCTAAAATTTCTTTATTAAAAAAAGTGCAATTTTAACAATATTATGCCTCATCTTATTTATGCATGTGCATTACAGCTTACAGATCATAGTGCATCTATAAAGTCACAAAATATTTAGTAATAGTCAGAATATTACAGAAAATTACATTTATGTTTTTTAAGATATTTCATATTGTCCATATTTGTTCAGGTTATTCACATGTTTTGTTAAAGGATAGTTTTTAAATGTAAACATTTTCATGTAATTTGAATTTTGTACACTAAAACCAAGAGACAAATTTGGAGTTGTCATTATTTATAGATTATTATGATAGGATTTTACTGGTCTGACCCACTTGAGATTGAATTGGCCTTTGGGACCTGAACCAAAAAAAATTTGACACTGATGATTTTGGCACAAATGATTCTTGACTGTTAATATCTCAGTGTAGTTTTTGTATTTCACACTTCATCCCACAGGCTACAGTGGACCCTTTGTTGGGCCAGTTTTGGCCCACAGGCCAAATGTTTGACACCTGTGGTTTAAAGTGCGTTTTCATTAGATGGTCCTCTCATAGTAGATGTGTGCAAACTAGCTGAAATGTGGATAGCAGCTTTTCATATGATCTGAGGTCATTCCTTTCATTTCAGTATATTTAATATATTTATTGGAAAGCGCAGAGCACCCCAGTTTTTCTCCAGTGCCTTGAGCAGAGCAGTCTTAAATGTTTTCCAAACGGAAGAGTACGTCATATCTGGATCCAGAAGTTGCAGCCGATAGCTAACATCTAAAAGCACAATACTACATACTACTTTATACTGTTCTATAGAATCAACATCAAACTAGGACTATGCAATAAAATGTCAATAATTATCATTACTATGTTAAAATATAATTTTTATAATTCAGTTATATTACATTATGAAAATCCACTGTAATATTGTGTTCAGCTATGAATATCGCGATATAATTTCATATTTGCATAGTTATTGTTTTTTGCAGCATAGCCTACATTTTTATCTGAAAGTTTTATTGTTTTACACTGTAAAACCCAGAATCTTTCAGTGTTTTGTTTTTTTCACACAATTCTGCTCCTCCATTTTTAAATTAGATTTCATCAGTTTAATTGTTTTGGATGTCATCTAGATAGGGCTGGGAACAATATTAATTTAATTTGATTATTTGAAATTTTTATGTTAAAAAATCTAAATACAACCTGTTTTCTTATTGTAATGACCTATATTAACTGTGACGGTGTTTCTCCGGTCACATAATACATATAAGAAAAAATTAGTATTTTTTCAATTGATGTAGCTAGAAAACAATGATTTAAAATCATAAATTGTCTATAACATTGAAAAATATTGAGATTGAATTTTTTTGGCCACAATCCCCCAACTCTATGGCTATATTTCTGAAATGATTTAAAGTGTATATTCTGTTTAACCCTGAAGGAAAAGTTTAAACCACAAATAACCATCTGTTTTCAATCCAAAGTTAGCCCTTAAACTTGACCTGGAAGAAATGACATGAACTGACATAACTGTTTAATGTAAATCATTAGTTATCTTTATGCCATTTTGGGCCATAAACACTTAAGCCCCCTACCCAACAACTGACCATGACTGAACTGTTTCAGACACAAATAACTAAATTTCCATTTTGAACATGTTTTTTTTGTCTCTTCCTGCCTCACACAACGCAACAAAGCATCACAAGACACCTGTTAGATCCGGTTGCGGACTCAATGGCCCAACACTCATATTACAACTCACAGTGCTGCAGAGGGGAACAGTATTCAGGGGTTCTGCATGCACATCTCTGGATGCTGTTTACAAAGGTAAAAGATGTGTACCTCTGTTTTTCTTTTGCTGTTTTTTTTTTTTTTTATGATGATATAGATCCTTTAACCTGTAGATATAGTTTGGGGCTGATGTCAGAGATAAACAGCCAGTGTTTCTTGCAAAGGTAATTTGTTAAGACTCCTGTTTTTTTAATATACAAAGATGTTTCATAGCTACATGTGTCTAGATCAGATTTGTGTAAAAGCAAGTTTATAACATTTTATTAAAGTCAAGTGGAAAAAGCCAAGGCTTTTTGTCAGTGTAGGATGCTTGCATGTGCTTAAGATTTCATCGTAAGAGAATTTCAAAGATTTTGCTGACTGGGTGAAAAAGCAGAGGTTATTTATCTGGCTAATTGCCTGTGAAACGTCACTTTTCTGTCCCTCTTCTGGTCACACACGAGTAACCGTCTTGGCCATAGTGTAAGGGGAGAGTTTGATTGGAAGGAAGCAGTGTCTGTTTGGAGTCAAAGCCTCTCATATTCAATTATTCAGTCGGTAACAGACTGCCTGTTCCTCACTGTGAGCTTTGCCTCTAATGACAGTTCACACTCGGACCACCTCTGCGTTTCATGCAGGGATGAATTCTTAATTTAATCTAGACAGATACGTGCTTGTTAAGATCATTAATTTTACTTTTTACATCTTTAAACTTGTCCTGTGACATGTCAGTGTGAAGTGACAAACATGTTTCTGTAACAACCTTTACCCACTCAGCATTTTGTGGTCATATACATCATTATTTTGACTCCAAACAAAAGTTAAATCTGTAGCATTTGCTGTCAGTGTGCAACATTAATTGTAAATGTGTTTTTTTGGCATGTGATGTTGCACATTTCTTGTAGCTCTTAACTTCCTCCCTGTGGTTTTTCATTTAACCTGGCTAATTAAACCTTAGCTCTGGTTGCAGGTCGGTGAAGCCGTGTGTGAAGTAACCAAACTCTGAGAGTCACAGGGACATCAATCAAACTCCATACAGACAAACATTCCTGAGTAGAGATCTGGTCAGCAAGTAAGACCATGTGCACGGGTGTTCAGCAGGTCTACAGGGACTTTAAACAAGAAAAAAATACATATCAGAGGAGCGCAAAATGGACATTAAAGAACACTGTGCCTATACTATTCAGGTTGCAGGCTTATTAGGGTTTTGTAAGGCCTTTTTATTCAGTCATTGTCTACTTATCGTTATGCTGTGATCGATTGTGAAAAAACAAAAGAATTAACCATTTAATTCAAACTGAAAAATGGTTGCAAATTCTCACATTAGGTAGGCCAGAATATGCAAAACAAAGGTTACTGTAACTACTGATTGATTAACAATTTTGTTACTAGAAATAATGTTTATAATTAAATAATGGGTTATTCAGATTTATTAGTTCACTGACTCACTTTTAAACCGTGTCATAAAATCATGTTTTGTTATAGCACATTGTTTTACTGTCACAGAAATATTGCACACTTTTCTCCTCTTTTCTCTTAGATGCCTTTAATGATCCAAACTTAACAGCCATTATATATTATTATGAATGAAAAATGTCTGGGCTTTGTCAGGTTCTGATGTACTTTGTGGTAACATACACTATATGGACAAAAGTATTGGGACATGTGGAATTCAGGTGTTTCTTTTCTAACGGGTCTGGGCTACTAAACAATAACGACAAATGTCATTATAAAGTTTCATGTTGTGATAAATATTATTGCATTGGTTAGTTTGGTTTAAATTATCTTTGCTTCCAAAATGCCTCAAAGATGGTTTTTACTTAATTTCTCTCAACATTGATTTTTCTTTATCCATGACTATGATTTCAAATGTTCTACCTCTAAATTTTGAAAATATTTGTCATGCTTTGACTGTAAATAATAACTTTCTACCTCAACTAACCAGCTACTTTCTTCAGAATCTCCCATTAAACTTTAAGAAAATATTGACATTTATAAACTAATGTTTGAATAATTTTGTCCATATAGTTTATATACATAATGATAAACCACAGCTTATGATCAAAGCTCACATTTTACCCATAATCAGTGCTAATGCAGATTTTCACTATCAGACTGATCACACAGCTCAAGTAACAACTCACTAACATTGACATTTACATGCACAAAATATTCCAGTTTTTGATTTAACACTGAAAAAGAGCATTTCCCAGTATGCTGTTGAGGCTCAGGCAGGTAGTGAAAATTAATATTCCACTAATCCACTAATCTTCTTGAAAAGCTTTTTGACATTTGCTTATACACAAAAACCTGTCGATGCCCTTTTTCAGAACATTTAAAAGTAAATGCAAATAAGACACATATGCATATATATGTCTAAAGAATCCTCATAACACCAAAATAAAATCAGCATAAACCACTTCATTCAGAAAAAAAGGCTCAATTCAGAATATGCACTTTACTTAACACCTGTAAATTCTGGATATTGTCATATTTAGAATTATAGTGGAATATTAATGTGTTTGTAGAAGAGTTCATTGAAATGAGAAAAAAAAATATTTGCAAGTGCTTATTTTCTCATTGTCTCTTCAGGTCATTGGGAAAACTGTAGAACTCAAGGATTTGTATTTTTACTAAAAATGTACACAGGTTCCAACTATTACTTATGTGTCATATTGATCAGTAATAATCAACATCATTATCAGCCCTGTAAATGAAGATCTCACTCGTCTGTGGTGTAAAATGTTTACCTGCCAGTGCTAAACTATAGTCAGTGTGGGGAGGGGAGCATGTGTTCCTTGTGTATTAATAACAGGGGGTGGAAGAGTGCTGAAGATTCAGCCCATAATCCTACTAATCCTACAGGCTTGAGTCTTAAATTGCCCCTGCTCCTCCTCAATGGACTGAACATATGAGCGTACTCACACATGGACACACAGAATTCCAGACAAACAGACTGCTCGCTCCATTTAGTACCCATCAGGCTTCCTTGCATTGAGGCAGAGCGATTCTGGGCCAGGAACAGTCCCTTGGAGAGCCACCTAGCCAAGAGAGGAGGAGAAGGAGAAAAAAGACACATCGATGTATTTATAGAAAAATGAGGCCTCACAATACCCTTTTTGGAGAGAGAATTATTAAGGAACCGAGGTGCGCGGGTGCATGCGTCCCAGTTTTCTGATTAACACTGTGCAAGCAGGCTGGCCCAAGGATGAATCAGGAGTGAGACGCAGGACTAACTCCTTGACACACTCACAGAGACTGCACTCGCTTTTGATACACACTCACTCCTTGCTCACGAGGACACTGCTGCAGGTTGACAGTGGAAGAATGGGGCAATGTTTTGAGGTTACCACCCGCTCTGTTTGACTGTGGGTTGTTGGGGGGTGGTCAGGGGACAGTTTTTGTTATATAAGAGAGGAGAGATTGGATATTAGCCTGCTAACAGGCCACCTGCTATTTGACATTCAAGATGAAGAAGTTTTTGCAAAACAAAAAGGGCAGGTACTCTTTTCGGCAGAGCAAACGGGGCTCTCGGTATCCATCTAAAGATTTCTGTAAGTCTTTTATCAGCTTTGTCCAATCCTGCTATGCTGTGGCCATGGAGGCTGTAGAGCATATCATTTGCTTCCAGCTGAGCTGTAGGGCTAATAGTAGATTATACATGTTGATTTCTGTAATTCTGTATTTGTCATGCTAAGGATTTATGTGAAATCTGGGCTGATTCATTCTTAATTGAATAAATTATTGTATAAGAGTAAATTCTGGCTTCAATTGACTGAAGCCTCCATGCTGCTCTGTATTTCTTCCCTGCTTCATCTGGGTGATCACGACTGTGCTCTGCCTCTTTATTGCATAATTAATAAGTCATTCAACAGGGATGTCTTATATCCGCAAAAGAAAAAAAAAAAATCTGCAAGAGGAGCTTTTGTCTTTCAGGCTAATTAAGTTCACATTCTCTGCTATGCTTTGATTGGCTGCTTTGGAGTTTGTGAACCAGGTCAGGGACCGCTGAGTATGTCATGGTTCAGGGTTACCGAGCCACACTTGGCAGTACCACAGGAGATACAGAGATAGCAGCAAGGCACACAAGTAGACACATCTCTTTTAAAACATGGAAACAATTAATTGAACGTCAGGTTTTTGTAATGCAAATGGACGTGAATGTCGTTGTTAAGGGAGGTAGGTTTTGTCTTTAAATATGTTGTTTTTTGTTTTCCTCTGAGTTTTCTACATAGCGGTACGCATTACTGCATTGCAGTACGGATGTCAGTCTCATCAGGTCACTGTCCGCGTCATCCTCATATCTTACATCCTTTTTTTTCTCCACTCGTCACCCTTTCAGTCTTCAGTATGCCGACGTCCAATCAGGGCTGGCCTGAGGATTTTGGCTTCCAGCTGGGGGGGAATGGACCCAGCTACATCCTGTCTGTGGAGGAAGGTAGCAGCGCCCACCTGGCAGGGTTACAGGCTGGAGACCAAGTCCTGGAGATCGAAGGCCACAATGTGTCGACAATGGCTCCACAAGCTGTCATTGCCATCGCTCACACTCAAAAGAACATCCCCCCCAGTATCGGAGTGGTGTCTCGTATACAACAGGTAATAAAGCTCACTATTGTCCATATGTAGACCAAAGCTTGTGAATTTATGTCATATCATCAGTTACTTTTTTAGTGTAATAGGTTACAGATTATCCTATTGTGAATCAGACTGTAACTTGAAATATTCTTCACTTTTTTTTATGTTACTTTAACTTGTCTGAAACTAGGTAATAAAACTACTAAGTCTTAAAAACATCACTTTAAGCCACATAGTGTAAACCTCACATCAGTACTCACTATTGATTTACTGTCAAACTTTTATTGAAGTGTCTTTAGACTTGATTTTAAAGCACAACCAACAATCATAACAATGTAGATTGCAAACTACAAACTTCTACAATCTTTTTCTCAACCACTAGCAGTTATAACCTAAAAGAAATAGGCTTACGCCGTCGGAAGCGATGGCTATGGGTATATCTCCGAATGCCCCCAATCCTTAACCAGACAGCTACGATGTCATGACATGAGGCATCCCTAGGTTATGACCTTTCATTTGCACTTGATTTGAAGTCAATCAGACAAATAGTTCCAGATATATGAACAAAAGAGTGTTTAGTGATTTTAAACTTTTGAGCAGCCCCTTGTAGCCAATCTAGAAATGGTAAATCGTCCAAAATTGAATCAGTTCTTCCTCTCCATGATATTCATTGATATGGAAAATATGGAATTTCTACACCGAATATTTTTCAAGTTATCGCGTTCACATGAAGGATATCCGGCGACAGCGGCAGTCAGACCAAAAACATAATATCCCCAAAACTCCGTTCGGGAATATAATTACACTTATTTTGACATTTAATCATGTAATACTGAATATACAGATATTTTTCAGGATATATTAAGGAGTCAAACTTTTGAGTAAATTTTACTGTGTCCAATGATAGTAAATTACATAAACAGCTTTTTTATTATAAATAAGATTTTTTTTTCTTCATTAAAGATGGACATTATACCAGGTGCAGATGGTCGTTTCGGGTTCACCATTGTGGGAGATTGCCCCTTGCTTGTGGAAGACTGCTCGCCCTGCTCTCCGGCCGGCCGTGCAGGTCTTAGGGCCGGCGATTATGTCATGGAGGTCAATGGAATCCCCGTTAGGCAGCATGAGACCGCCGCAGCGTTGATCAAGGCCTCCCAGGGGAGGACACTCCGTCTGGGGGTGTTGTGTCTCGGACCAAGACAGAAACGAAGCGTCAGCATCGAAGACAGTCAGATGGGGGGAGAGGGGGCGAGACTGGACCGTAAGCACAAGGCTCTGGAATTCAACAGGAAGGTGAGTTGGAATACTTTAGTCAAGTCGTTTAGTGTGTGATATTTTGCAATATCTAGTGGTGAAGTCATAGGTTGCTCCTCCCCTGTAGTGGCTGAAAAACACAGCTTTATTAAAGTTTGTGTTTATTTTACCTGTAAGCCATAATTAAGAATATTGGAAAAAGGGAATTTTACTCACTGGACCTTTAATTTCAGGACCCAGACAAACAGTTTTACACAGATGTAGTTCTCTAAATGCTTAATAGTGTCTGAAGAACAAAAGGGCTTAAGCTTAACATCCTCATTGTTCAATCTCCATCAGGTTGACCAGATTTTAGGTGACGAGCCAGAAGTGAAAGACAGACTCTTTGCTGTGCTCAAGCAGTATGCAGCCGAGAAGAGAGTTGATTGGTTGGCTGCTGTCCTGCCAGAAATACTGACCACGGATGAGCATCGTCAGCTCATCTCCAGTATCAGGTAAGAGCCAGAGGTTTCAGATCCCATTACATGTGACTGTTTGGTGTAGTTAGAGTAAACCATGAGTAGAAAGTTCAGTTTCAGTAGAGAGTGGGTTTCTTGGTTCTGGTCTAATTTTTGTGTTTGGGATACAGTATATGAGAGAAAAAAAAATTATTGGTTGTTTAATAGTGTTTTAATGACTAGTTGATTATTACAGTTGTAAACAAAACACTCAAAAAATATATTATGTGTCCTCTTGTATGTGCCAGGCTTTGTTGATCCACCAGGTTTTAAGAGTCCTAAGGCTCAATGTCACAGGAAGGCTTGCCACAATAGTAATATTTTAGTTAGGCTGTCATAGAGATATTGTTTTTCGTGCACCACTATAAACCATAGCTAGTAGATACTCATCATGGCAAATTGCCCATTTGTTTGGAAATGTAAGTGACCATAAATGTAGTGGCCATGGAGAAGGATGGGGAAAAATGAGGGATGAGCCCGTGTTCCAGGTAATTCTAACACGGATGCTGTGAAGACACTCATCACACTCACTCACACATCGACCAGCTCATTTCAGCTATTTAAATGTTCATACATGCGGTTGTTTTGACAAACATTACTGGTAACAGTACTGTCAACTTTGACTTCTCTGATGGTCTTATTATTGTAACTTCTTAAATATACTCTACGTACAGATGTAATGAACAGGGACATTAACTGTAGAGATCAAAACCATCTTTTATTCCAGGCTGTAGACATGTTTAATTCTGTTGTGAATTTAAACATGGGGATCTATGGGGATTGACTCACTTTTGGAGTCAGCTTCAAGTGGACATTCAAGAAATTGCAGGTTTTGGCACTTCCATAGGCATCATCTTGTACCTGTTGGAGACTGCCACTTGGGTATAAACCACATAGTGATTTACAGTATTTACAAACAAAATACACAAATTTTGCTTTTCCACTGATGGTATCGGCCCATCTCACCCTGACTTGGCTCAGCTTTATTGACGTTTCCATTGAGTGAGAGCAGAGATCAGATACTATTCCTAGTATCACTGAAGCAGAGGCTAAGTGACAGTAAACTTGATTGGTGGATCCAGAATCATCACTGTGTCAAAACATATATGTGTCACCATGTATTGACATAGGACTCCTAGTCAAGCTAGAGATATCTCCAAAAACAACAAAACAAATTTTCAACCACAGATTCAAATTTTACACCTACTCTACATTCTCAAATTGAAAAACGTAAATATAACATTTTGTTTGGGAAATTACAACATATTGTGTTGATTTTCATCCTTGTACACTGTTGCCTCACTAACAGCCACAGTTGTGTTGAATATATAATGTCACAATAATTGATGTTGCATTGCTATAATGATTAGTTGCACTGACGTACTAGACCTGCTGTGCAAATGCATTAAAATGGTGCCAAAACCGAGTAAAGTTGAGTAAAATCAAGGTAAGGTGAGTTGATACCATCTGTAGGGAAGTGGAATTAGTGAGGTAGAGGATTAATTTATTAATAATAAACATTGGTGCACATAATATAAAAGTTACACAGTCCAGATCTGACATAATTTGACATCCCAATAAATATACTAATATAGCGTATATATAAATACATAATATAGAAAGCCCAAATATACAAAAAACATACTGCTAGTGACAGATCTTCAACTGTGGAATATTCATGTCAGTTTCATCTGTTTTCAGATGTTATACAAAGGTGAATGGAGATGACTATGACAATTATCCAGACTAATTGTGGCTCAAATAACTGAGATAAGGTTATTATGTAATAGCTGGAACAGGCCTAGTGAGACTTTGTGCATTCAGTGTTTGTTTCATTGTTATGATCCTTTTTTTGTATTTCGTCTCACGTGCCCTGCCTGTCACTTAAAAGTCCTGCTGAAAAGTAAAATAATCTGAGGGGCTTAATTCATAATAACCAAACAGGCTTTTTCTCTGACAGGGTGGATTATGGGAGGTCCCGACCCCCTGCCAGCCATCTGAGAGCTGCAGGGCACTTTAAGCTTAGGTGGGCCCCATCTGCCACCCGCGGGGGTAAATCCACAGTAACCCTCCAAGTCACTGTCAGTGAAATCGCAGAGTCCTGGTGTGAAATAGAACAGTAGATTTGGATGGGCTTGAGCTTAGTGTTTTTTGTTGTAAACAAGTATTGGCAACCAAAACTGTATTCACAGCATGGAAGTGTCTGTGACGACGAGCCACTGTAAGCTCGACTTAGGCAAAGACAGATTTAGTTGAGTGGAAAACATGTTTCAGGAGCAGTGGCCATTCTGCTCATTTTCAGTAGTCCTTTAAAAAGCGTACCTTGAGCTACCCCACCAATGGTTTTTTTTAAAGTGGAAGTGAAATAATGCCAGATAAGAACGTGCAAAAACTTTTTGCGTTGCTTGGGCTGTGGTTACCTGTGTGCCAAAATGACAAGCATTCAGTCGTTTGTCTAAATCCCCAGACAGTGCGTCCACAGATTGCTCTCCTTCCACAAGTGGAGCCAATCAAACCTTTTTATAAGCTGTCACCACTCCACTACTACACACCTTTTGAGTGATATTAATATATTGTAAGAAGGTTTTCCAGCAGTGTGTGAGCAGGTAGCATGGAGGGAGTTCTATCACTGCCTGCCTATAATGAGCTGAGGTGACAGAGGGTTCTTTTCTGCCTTAAATTGCTCATAAATAATTCAGACACTGTTCAACTGAGAACCAACTCCTCATTGGTAATTCTGTTATGAAGGACGCTCCTATTTGCTTAAGCACCAATAATAACATTAATGCCATGTAGCTGTGGTCTTTCATCCCCCCACCCATCGCCCAACTCTCCTACTGTACCTCTCTCCCTCTCTCTATCTCCCTCTCTGAGGGCTTTATTGTGTTTTGCTTGTTGGATTTTCTTATCGTTCTGCTCTGAGCTCGGGCTACTCCATGTTTTTTTTTCTCTGTGTGGGGACTGTTTTTCCCCCTCTTACTGTACAGGCACCAAGATCCCACCATATCTTTTATCCCCCTCAGAGAAGCAGCATTGTAGCAGTAGGCGTGTCTTCTATTCTGGACACTTCTAGATGGTGCAACACTGCCACGTATAGTTTATTTTTCAACTATGGGGGACAGCTAGAATGATGAATTGTCTGGGGTGAGTACATCATTAAATATCTCTTTCCACTGAGCTTTACGTTTTGGGTGGTATTGTATTTTTTGTGCATTGTGATTAGATGTTGAGGCTGCGCTGGAACTGTGAGCCCTTCAACAAACACTGTAGATACAAGCTGTTATGCATCACAGCTCAGTAAATCTTTCTTCAAAAAGCTGTTAATGTTTGATATCTGATGCTTTTAGCACTATCTGTTCTCCAGTTAAACTGTCTCATAGGCAATAAAATCTTAAACAACTGAAGTCAGTCAAAGTGAATTTTAATGGGATCACACTTGCATAGATACAATTAACAATAAGATAGCTTTTCTAACTCTACCTAAGTGATTGAAGTTTTTGATGGAGTTATTCTGTGCTTGTAGGATGCATCTTAGACATGGTGTAGGGTGTGTCTGTGTATGTATGAATATTGTCAAATTAATACTGAATTCCAGATTACAGGGGTATTCTTTATGCACTTATCTCCCTGGATTTTACCTAGTTTATGTGTGTCTGTTCTGAGACTAGAAGCCTGTCTTTAAATGTATAGCCCAGTAAGTGCAAATGAACAGTTTTTTTTCTTTCTACTGTTTATTAACACAGTGTTAGCTTTTTAAAGTAAAACCAGAATATACAGGCTTCTCACTTTTCCCTGTATTAAATGTTCTACACAAGTTTGTTTTTTTTCTGCACTGATTAAAATAGGATTTAATATTCACTGCAGGGGTCAGTGGCTAGAGCTAAAAAAAGACAAGCATTCTCACAATATTTTTCTGGCAATAAAGTAGACAATAAAACCCAAATAGCACTACAGCTATCAGCTGCATGTGTAAGGCTTAAATGTGTTAAAGATCCGGTTTGATGTGTAATTGCAATCAGAAATCCAACGCAGTTTGATATTTTTCATAGAAATATCTGACTGTGACAATCACTGTCAACGTTGTAGGTTAATTTCACTCTGCTAGTCGTAATGCCCAATTCCGATGTATTGCTTAGATCTGATGTTTTTTGCACTATTGATATTAGTTTTGTTTTTAATGTGTGCACTATCAAATTCCATTGTGACCTGATCTAAACTGACCCACGTGAATAAAAGCAGTGGTTTTAAAAGTGCTGCCATTCTGTCTTTCAGTAAAAGTACTAATACACACTGGGAGTATACGCCACTACAAGTAATGTAAACGTTACATTTTACTCCATGTGTTTAATGTTCAGCTCATTTGATTTACTGTATTTTGTCAGACTCCCTCCACAGCAGGGTTGGGACAAATCTCAATTATAAGTGAAATAAAAGCCATGTGAATTCTCATCTGACCGTTCAGACTGAGCTTGAATAATTGCAAAAGGTCACATTGTGTCTGACTTAGGACGTATCTCAGATTGGAATTTAAAAGATCAGATTCTATGTGACTTACAGTCATGGAAAAAATGATCAGACCACCCCTTGTTTTCTTCAACTTCTCGTTCATTTTAATACTTGGTACAACTAAAGGTACATTTGTTTGGACAAATATAATGATAACAACAAAAATAGCTCATAAGTGTTTAATTTCAGAGCTGATATCTATCCATTTTCCATGTTTTCTTGATAATAACCAAAATCACTTCAGTTCTTACAT
>JAPQRP010000013.1:8406798-8428084 GCA_037367295.1 Apogon hyalosoma | reverse complement strand
ACATGATACACACAAGAGTTAGTACTTGATTGCATAACCATTGTTTTTGATGACTTTTGATGGTCTAATAATTTTTTTCTGTGACTGTATGTTGTTCACACTGTCAGTAAAAATACAGATCTGCATCACGTAGGAACGGGAAGATTGTATTTGGGACACTATTGCCCCCTGTGTGACCAAACCCATCTGGTTCAGTCATATCTTTATTTATTTATTTATTTTAAGAGAGAAAAGTTAGCTCACAGGAGTCAGACTTAACAACTCTATTATAGACATATTTTTAATCTTCCATGGCTTAAAGATAGTCATCACTGCTACCATTGTTTGTATACTATACATATGGTATAGTAGATACCTATTGCCCATGACGTTAGAATAAAATATTTTTACCTCTTTTCATGAAATGGTTGTCACAGTGTGATTTATTCTTGATAAATAAAGTGTAACTGAGACTCAGTATATAATCATTACTCTTGGTTAAAAGGTGATTACTGATGTGTACAAATAGGTATAAATAGAGGAATGTGTCTGATAACAAAACTATTCCAACTTTATGGGCAGCAGTGTCTAAGAACCGACTGATTAAATCTATTCTATTGTGGTAAAAGCCCATTTAATTTTCTATATTGCAGTTATTCCTGAACACAGATTCTGTCTATATTATGTAATGCATCCCTTTATTATATAAACTTTAGTTTTCAGATATATTAATTCAGGTGTTCTGTTTGATCCTATATTTTATCTATATCTTTTTTTATGATCGTGTTAACCAAGGTACACATGTCTCTTCAAAGAATTAGTTTTTTATCACCAGTGCAGTTTGTAAACATATATTTTGGCCATGTTCTCAGATACAGTTTAGCCACCCTGTGGTGCTCTTAACACATCTGAAATCTTTTAATTCCACTGCCTTTCTCTCTAAATGGGTGACCCATCACTTTTTTTTGCCAGTCTCCAAATGAGGCAGGGTAAATAGATCACATAAGAGAGACTCGTCTTTCTTTTTTGAGAAAGGTTTAGACATGGCAGCAAGCTTATCGTTCAGCCTCATCCAGACACTGGAAATGAAATGAGGTCTCTTTTATGTCGTTTTTTGCATGTCATTCCTCCCTTTTGAGAAATCTGTCCCTTTCTCCCTGCTTGCTTCTTCTTTCTACAACCCTCCTTCAGATAATTATAGATCTTCTTTGTAAATGAGGTCAAATCAGAACACTCATTTAATTTCAGAGAGTTGATGGGGAAAACTTTTTCTTTTATGATGAGGTGGCTGTTTCAACAGATAGCTGTGCATTCTGAGATGGACAAACATCTGTCTAATGCACTCACACTCATTATCATACTGCCACGTACTGCATTTGTGTTTGAGGCAGCGACATTAGCTCTGTGATCGGCAAACAGCAGAGAAGTGCAGATGGCAAACAGAAAGGGACTGTGTGGGTTGCTACATCTACATCACTACAGAGCATTTATTTATATCTCAGGAGTGTGCTTATTGTAGCCGGTAGTGTGTGCACAGGCAGCACTATCTCAGACTGCAGTCATGTTCACCTTAAACCCGTTTCAAAATCTGCAGAGGCGGTGACAGAGGGCTAAGAATATTCGGCCTACATCTGTACCTGAGCAGATTTGTCCAGAAATGTGCCATATGCTCTTTTTTTCTATTTTTTACAACTAAAGTCACAAAAAAAGCCAACAAATTGAACCAAAAGCCTGAAATAAACACTTAAGTGCTTCTATATAGTACACGAGGGGTCTGTGAATGGTCTAATTAGACTGGAAGTGGTATGGATTATATGATTCTCACCAACAGAACATTTACAGGAGATTTTGCCCATATCCATTATGGATATTAACCCTTTAACCTCTGAGACATTATGTCAATCAAACGGGCTGCTTGAAATTTGTGTCTGTAGAAGTGTCATAAAAGGTGCTGTGAGTATGTGTTTGTGTTCCTTTTCTTCAGTGGTTTTGTTTTACTGTGTGTTTTAGGGTCAAAATAGGGTGTAATAACAGAAAAAGACAGAGAGGAATTGAAGTTTTACAGGTTTTTACTAAATAAGGCATTCAGAATGTACAGTAAGAGATTTAGGAAGTTGAAAATTAACTGTGAATGGTAACACACTGAACAACAATAAGTATTTGAATTTTGGCCCAGCAGTTTTTCTTTGGGGCTCTTTTTTTTAATCAGTCGAGCTGCTTTTTGGCACTTGGTTGAACTCTAAAAAGCAGTTACAGGGTCAAAATTCAGTAAAAACACAGTAAAAAAAAAACATTGAAAAATCATGATAACACTGCAAACAACAGTAAAAACAAGACACAACAAGGAAAACAGTGTAAAAAAAAAAAAATCCCAAACCATCTATTTCTCAATCGGTCTCACTCACTGCTCTGTGTTTTGCACTGAGCATGCTCAGATGTCTATGAAAAGAACATGGTCTATTCTATTAGCACATTAGGAAAATTTTCCTGTTGAGCAAAAGGTTGAATTTTTATTAATATTTAAAATAAATCATACATAAGTAGCCACTCTGCAATTTTCATGCAGTATATGACAGCCAATAACAAGCAGTGCTCTAATACCTATTCCATGTATCCCTAATGTGTAAGACTGTTATAAGACATTTTCACCCACATGATCTCCACAGTGTTGTGACATATGTGTGGAGGAGGATAAGGGTTAAATGGATAAATTAGACTTCAAATATAGTGCACAGGAATATTATACAAAAGCCCAAAGGAAATTCATCATCCCCTTTTGAATGAAAACTAATGGGGAATCATCCACTGGAACATTGTGCATATAATAGCAATGTTATGTTTTTTTGTTTTTTACAGATCTACTATGAAGACATTAGAGGTTAAAAGGATAAATTAGACTACAAATTAAAGGTCTGCAGCTCTAAAGTGAAGCCACGTCATGACTAACAAGTGTAAAATCACTCATGGCCACTAGATGTTGCCTTCAAATAGCCCTGGCCTTAGTTAAGGTGAACTTCTCTTTAAAAATACAAAACCAACATTTTTTTTTTTGGTTGATTTATTTTGGTCTCATTTGGCATTTTATTTAGGCAGTCTCATAAGTGTTCTGGTGGTTTGTCTCTGAATTATTGGTCTGTTAATAAGATTTTAGACAAATTTGATTGACAGGTCGCTTACCCTTGAGACTGACTTTCCTTTCTCATTAAACAAAGCATGTTTTTTCTCAACAAGACAGTTCAACTATAGGATGTGGTGAAAAGGATATACTAAGACTTAAATGTTGATTTTTATGATGCAGCATGTGTCAGTGTGCCTGTATATAGATACCTCTGAGCCCTCATGTTGCAGCTTCATCCTTTTATCCAAATATAGTCATTTCTGGCTCCTAAGAGCCAACAAATTGTAGACTCTTGACTTTAGAAAAACAGTTTAAAAAAATAGTGGATGGTGTCACTGTAGCACTGTCGTCTCCCAAACACAGTCTGTGTAAATATAGACAAAGGTGTTACAAATTAAATCCAAACACACACATCATGTGATACTGCTTTGCTATGTACTCAAAAGCTAATGGACAGTGGGGTTTCATATTATTAGATGGGTTAGCTAGCTAATCGCGAAAAATAACGGTTGGACAGGAAAACCTGTTTACTGCAGATTGAGATGCATCATCAAAATATGTTTGCTTTTTACAGGAAAAGACAAGATCAGGCAAATTGGTAATAATACAGTTAATGGCTAAGTATGTAATACTTTCCCTAAAAACAATAATCCTTGTTGGTCATCACCTCTCACCCTTTTTAGTTCGTTGGTTGATAGGCCATGAGCTGCTGTTAAAAGCACTGTGTCCATCATCGTCTTTGTCATTGTCATCTTTGTTAGCAATTTCTTCAAATATCTTATCTGACAAAGCTACTGGTCAGATTCATTTAAATTTTTATATGTTGGGACAAGTTTTGATTTTTGAATTTTCAGATGATTTTTCAAAATATTACTTATAATACGTCATATTTTAATGGCTTATAATATGGACACGGTTAGAGATATCAATATAGTTACTATTGAGCAGCGATAGGAAGTCATATATGGACTTTCATTTAATTTGTTGAGTTCTCCAGTAAAAGTACCACCCACTTCTATTAGGAGATTGATCTCCTGCATCAAGACCACAGGACTCTAACATAGTGGCAGAACCTGATAACCTTTCAAATTCAATTTGTTATTGATTCTTGATAGAACATGCTGGTCCTATTTTTGCTATCAGTGTGTTGTGGTGTATTTACCTGCAGACACCCACCTCTCTGCCTGTATGCTCTATGTTCCTACTGGTTTGCAGTGTTTGGGATGTTTCTGGGCATCAACCATTTGGCAGTGAGTTTGTATCTCCAGCCAATCATAGCATCATGCATCAGTGGAACAATATAAAATCAAAGTGACTGGTTACTTCCTTCTCTTCTCTCTACTCTTCTCACTTACTGTACTATTCTGCCCCAGAGACAAAACTTTGTTCAGATACACACAAACACTAGACCCTTGAGGCGATTACCTCTAACCTGTTTACGACACATATGGCAGAAACGAGGAAGTCTGTGCCTCGGGTGTATATTGCCTCTAGAACATTCCTGTAGTGTTTGCGAAGGTGTGTATGTGTTTTTAAACTATAAATGCTGTGGCAAAATTAGTAAACGTGTAATTTTACGATTTTACTCCTTTTTTCTTGCCATACCACTCATTTTCCTCCTATAATCAGTTGTTAGTTTGACTACCACTCATGGTCTTTGAACACTTCTGTCTACAAACGCAAGCTATATATACTTTCAAGAGAAAAATTAACAATCAGCCCATTTTAGAAATAAGGCGTTTAAGTCACAGAATCTGTGGCTTTTAGTTTTCACCTATGTAAATAAAACATATAGATGTGTTAAGAGCTAAATCAGTGCTTACGCTTCTAAAAGCAGTAGCTGTAGACATTAAGGTTGTTTGCATATTGTGTCTTATTACTATCTCTCCTTCTCTCTGTACAATAAATGTGACCTAATTGCTCTATTTAGCCACTTTGCTGCGGTTTTGAGAATCATTTTCCGTGACAGAAACTGTGACCTGTAGTTTCCTCATAAATAGAGTGGTTAATATTAAAATAAATTTGTGCTTAAACAGATGAGGATAATGAAGTAGCTTTAGTGACTGGGGCTCATGTTTGACACGATGTTGCTTATTGGCTTCTTAGTGCTGTTTCTTTCTTTACAATAAATCTGACCTAATTGCTGTATTTAGCCGCCAGTTTTTTTTTGTTTTTTTTTCCCCATGCAGCTTAATTAGTTTCTTGTTGACATATACTATGATGTCTCTTGTCTCTATCAGCAGGTTTGGAAGCCTAATTGCTTGACTTGTGGTGTTTTTCACAGAAGGCACAACACCCTGTCTGTGTGAGGCTGATTCATCTTAACAGCAGCGAATCAGCTCGTCAGAACACAACTGACTGGCGTAGGTGTTTTTCAGAACGGTTGTTTTGTAAAAATGCGTTCAAACCGGCTCTCAGTTGTATCCTACTGTAACACTGTGAATTTACAGCAAATAGTTAACCTTGATTTGATCTGTGTAACGTCAGGGATTGTGTTGTTATTTTATATCATGTCTGAATTATCCTTTGGTTCTGATTGGAAAGAAAATGAAAAAATATGTGAGATACTGTGCATTTAGTGTAGGGAGGTGCATATGTACCTTGTGATCGTAAGTCACTTAAGTAATTTGACCAGTTCTGGTGTAAGATTTAGCTGGCTCAACTGATGGATCATGACTGGGAAAAAAAAGAAGAAAAGCTTTTAAATGGCTTCTTCATTGCTTTAAAATACAATCTGATTTTGGACTTTTATTTTGACAGTGTGGTCAAAGTCTACAGTAGCTAGTGGTTACTTTGGTAAAGAAAATATTTGATTGAAAAGTGTTTGTAGGCAAGATGTAACAGCATTATGACTAAGTGTCTTAAATATAGATATACAAACATTGACGATGAAAAAGGACTGAGACTGAAGCGTGTGAAAATGTGAAAACTAAAATGTCACTAAATCCTGTATATTGTCTGTGCAGACTCAACTGTGTCATCATGAGGAAGTTTTTATGAGAGTCGTGTATAACTTTTGTTGAGGGAAAACAAAAATCTTTCAACTTGTTTGAAAAATACTTTCATTTGGTTTGAATTTAAGAAAGTTGGCTAAAATTTGATGACCATGGGGAAGTGGGTCATAAACACAGACCAGTTTTAGAAGCAGCGATTCAGGGAAATATAATAGTTGTCAATGTTATGTACCTTAGAATATAGATTTTACATAAAACGTTGAAAGAGCCTCCATGATGTCACCCATTGTTTTCTGCTGTTTTGAAACCAGCATTTCTCATTTTAACCACCTTCACCATCTCAGCTTTGTGGAGCTGGTTACCATGCTTGGAAAAAAGGCATGAACTGTGGAGAGCAAGGGTGATGAGTAAGTTAATACTAATCTGTAGTTTACAGACACAGTATTACAGTCTGCTTCTTCCAACATTTGTATAGTAAAGTTACCACAACAACAGCAGAGCGGTCTGTTAAGAAACAAATGTTGTATTCAGTGAACAGAAACTCTGAAAGTCTAACTGCAAAAGTCTGACACTGCAGATGTCTTCTATTAGCCCTCGAATCTAATTAATGAAGCAATAATTTACAGAGGCAACACTCAGGGTAAGCCTATGATAGATCAGACTAAAATTGCTTCAGCCCTTTTTAAAATTTCTCATAAGTATAACACATCAACACCCAAAAGATGCCAACACTGAAAGCAAAACAAAGCAAAAACCACAGGTGAACATCCTTTAAGGGTGGATGTGGTTATGGTAAGTGTTAATATGGTGGTGAAGGAAGGCTCTTTTTGCGCGTGGGCAGATGGTTGGTTTGTCTCGGCAGCTGTTCTGATCACTTGAATGACAAGTTGTTTTTCTTTTGTCAGCTGAGTTTTTCCCACATGGGAGGGGACGTCTCAGCTTATTTTGTCTCTTTAGTCTCTGCTCGAGCGAAAAACAGTCAGTACTCATATACCGTCCAGCATGTGCAGCGTCCATCTGTGACCCCCCCCCCTCTTTGACGTCTAAGCGTGCTCAGTGCGACGTAGAATGTATGCTGTCAGTCTAATACACTCACCATTGAATTAGTGTTTGTTTCATTTCCACCATTTTTTGTTCCTTAACCCCATATTTACAGCCCACAAATGACAAGTTAAATTTAAGTATTATCCTTTTACATGAAACAAAAAATATTGTTCACTATGTTATAGATGGTATGTAAACAAACAAACAAACCTTATTGTAAGATAAATCAGAGACAGGCTAATTAGTTCACATTCATTTAACAAATCATCTGTATTGGCAGAACTGTTTATTTCCTTTAGGTATTTAGTACCTGGACTACATATTACTTTCAGTTGCTCTAATACACTAAAACACTCTTCATTTCTGAAACTTACAGTTCAATCAGTTATTGGCTTTTTCCTGCTCTAGACATGTAAATCGTTGTTATATTGGCCTTTAAAACCCCATTATCAACCCACCCCCTAGAAAATACTGGCACCACTGTTGTCCTTTGCAATTGAAAATCAATCTGCTGAACCTTTTATCAATGAGGAAAACTATAGCTCTGTTTAACTCACAGAGCATGAAAAAACAAACCAGTGTTTTCATGTTGAGTTTCTTTGCCAAAATTGGAAAAGGAAATAAGAGTCTTGTGTCTGAGGTCAAAAAGATGATGCCAACTTCCTGCTCCGCGCTCACACCAACAGAGGTGAGGTGTTGGCGGAAGTGTGGGAGACTAAGATCGACTATGAAACACTGTGGATGGAGAGAGAGAGAGAGAGAGCAGAGGAGAAATCCCATGCACGCTCACTCCCACACCTTTTCTCTTGCTGTATTCTGGCTCTGGTTTTCTCACACTGCAGCAGGCACCGAGTGTCGGCAACGTTCACTCACTGTTTCTCTCCTCCATGAAATAGCTCTTCTCTCTGGCTTCACATTCATTTTTCTCATTCCTTCTTATCTCTTAGAGCAGCAGTGACAGACTCTAAAGATTCCTCAGATCTTTTCTAAAAGCTTTTTTCCTATTCTTTAACTCAATTCGATGAGCCTGTTGAACTGTAAACATCAATACGTGAATTGATCATCACCCCAAACTGCTCATGTTGGACGTGTGACTTGTTGCTGTTAATTTAACCAGCGTTTTTGTTACAGACTATGGGGGTCTATGATGTAAATCCCTCCTTTTTTGTTCTCTTCTGTTGAGGGAACTCTTCTGGACAAGAAAAACCTCTAACATCGCCTCCTCTTTATTTTCTTCATATGCCATGATGTTCACCAGAATCTTCATTCCCAAGAAGCACCGGCAGCGCTTTGACGAAGCCGTCTCTCAGAACGTGATCAACCGGCTGTGCCGCAGCAAGAGCATCAGCGAGCCACAGGGTCGACTCCGACGCAGCCGAAGCGAGGATCACTCGGACCGCCACCACGGGTCCAAACGGGCCAGTTCGGTGCCCAGGGATGGAGGGGAATCTGGAGGGAGGGGGGATGCGGAGAGGGACAGGGGCCATAGGAAGTCCGTCTCTGGGATACCTGCTCATCCTCCCATCGGACCTAATCAGAGGTGAGAACACATGGAGTAGCCTTAGGTCTGAATTTGTTTTTTTGAGAATTATATGTGCTGGTTGACACTTCCACAGCAAATAACAGGTTATTCTTAAACTGTGTTTAAGCTGGAAAGAGGTTCTAGAAATGTAATGTGTAGTGCTCTTCTTTGGATTCTTTTAACATGAAGCTCCTGTTTTCCTTTGAGTTCAATCTTAAAGTATGTTGTTGTTCAGTGCAAGTGTCCGTACACATTTAGACAAGGAAAACTTGTCACCTCCGGTTCATCTGTCCTGCTTATCCTCCTCTCACACTGACTACATGGTCGTTCAATTAATAACACCACAATAGCCTTAGTCCAGGATTACATGGGTGTCACTGCACTCCCTCACGCCCACACTAAGCCCACTAACTAATCCAAAGATCGCTCCTCAGTGTGTGGTTGAATGTGTCATGCATAATCATATTGGCAGGTCACATAACAATGGAAGGCAGGTTAAATGAGTGACTGTCCTGTGGGACAGGTAGCCGAGTCACAATGAGGAGTTGCGATCCAAAAACCCACAATAGCATTGTGTAACAGCACTGTGTCTCTACTTTGACTCCATAAGTCAAGCGGTGTGCTATGAATCCACCCACAGGAGGCTTAAAGGTATACGAAAAACAGCCTAATTTAGCTATTCATTTCTATAGATCTCTGTAGATCAGCAATTGTCTTTTTGGGTCAGTATTGAAGCTGCTGCACAATGCTCCAGTTGTTGATTTCCCCAGAGATTTCATTAGGAAGTGACTTTTGGGCTGTTGTTATATAATATTTCTTTGTGTTCCTTGTGAGAAGTACATTCTGTTTAGATGCCAGCAAGGCCTTGAACAGTGTATGTATCACAGTTTAGTTTGTAAAGTGAACTCAAGGTTAGTGCTATAGCGATATAACCAACAACAGCCCCCTCACACACCCTCACGCACACGCAGCCAAATCCATCCCTCTGATATGAACTTACATAAGAACCAGCAACCGTGGCTGTCAGAGGATAAATGTGTCTGTTTTCTCCTGTTTTTTTTGTCTTTCCCTGTTTACATCTCAACGCAGTGTTTCCTTGAGTCATTGCCATAGCAACCTGCTGTGGATAGACAGTGTGAGTGTCTCATCTTGGCTGTAACAAGAGGTTCCACAGTGTGTTCCTTCACAGGGGTGAACAGGAGCAAAGCACCATCAACAGCACAATCTTAAACAGTCTCCCACACCAACGACACCTGAAAATATTTGTATTTTTATTCTGAACAGAAGCAAAACATGTGCAGGGTGATGTATACTTGTGCCCTTGGTAAGACGATTTGAGGAAAAAAAACTCACGAGGCTGACTCAGTCAGTCATCTGCAGTAAAACATATCGTTCTGTCCATACTTGTTCAAACTCCCACGTACAGGAAGTGACGGATGAAAACAAAAGTGAAGTGCAGCCTCTGAACAGCCTGTCCATTCATCAGCACTGCTTTGAAACGATCACTTGAACATGTGAAAAACAAATGCAAAACATCCACCCTTTGTTTTATGTTCTTGTTTTAGACTGTTGATTGGAGTAAAAAAAAACACCTGAAGCCTTGTGCTCTGGGAAATATGACGGGTATTTCTCATTATTTTCTGACAAATTATTGACAAAACTATTCATCACTGACTACAAAGAATTATTGACAGATTGATCACAAATGAGAGAAGATTTAGTTGCAGCACTGAAAATAATTAGTGATGGTAAGCTGGAACGAATGTATTCATATCTGATGCGCTTCCATTTCCACACTTATAGGGTATTAAATCAAAAAAGCACAAAGTAGATCTTTTTTTCTGGTCTTGGCCAGTCCTCTACTCATTACTGGACAAAGTCAATTATGAAAAAGGTATTGAAATTACAGTTCTGTCCATTGTATTTAGGTTTGAGACTTGATCCTGTTACAGACTATGAAAATAAGCTGTATTCGATGATTTCTTAACAGCAAGAAAGCTAGTGATTTCATCTGGTTGAGGACTATGTCAATGGAATCCATGACATTTTTATACCAGAGAAGGTAATATTTATTATAAGACTAAAATGAGAATATTCACATGGGTTAAACTGTTGGATTGGATAAGTATTTTCATTGATATCATAGTTTAAGGGATCTAACAGCTTGATACTAGTACATTTAGTACTGTTACTACCTAAAGTGATTTTATTCAGCAACTTCTTTTTTAGTGTTTCATTCCCTTTTTTCATTAACTGTACATGTAGCCAACACCTTTTTTGTTCTAATGTATCCATATATTAGTTAGTTATTCATTTTCTGCTCATTCATTTATCTATTTACACCTTAACCTCATTCTCTTTGCCTTAATGTCATATAGTTCTTTAATTTGTTTATTTGGTTACCTCTATTTTTCCATGGGTGCATATGACTGTAGAAAGTATTAAATTTGAATTATTATTTTTTTCCTCATCATCATGTCAAAACCTGAACATAACACAATACTATTTGTGCTATGTTTGTGTAAAATGATGCACCCTGGTCTAAATGTAAAGTGAAAAAGCACATCCACCGAAACAAAAAATGTCAAAACATGGTTCATCATGGAAGCTGAAAGATTTTGTGAAGAATGTTGTGACATGACTTGTGTAAATCAACAAGGCTTTACACATGATTTCATGGTGAGTAGTCAAGTCCTGTTTATAAATCTGCAGAGAGAGAAGCAGCTCCAAATGAGCTTATCTACTGATGTGTTGTTTCCTCAGGGTGGTTCGTGTCTACAGGGGAAAGAAGACCTTCGGCTTCACACTGCGAGGCCACGCTCCCGTCAGTGTCGACTCCGTCATCCCAGGTATTGCTACTATAAATTAACGCCAAAGAAACACAGATAAAGAGAGACTCCTCCTCTCTGCGTAGCGTGGGTTCACCCAAACATTGTTCTGTGGTGGCCAGTTGGGGGTGTGTGTGTGTGTGTGTCTGTTGTAGTGATAGCTGCTGGGGGTTGGAGGTGATCGTGTGTGTGAGTGACTATGAGTGTACCAGGAAGGGGCTCTGTCTGACTCACCAATGAAATGTTAAGAGGAAAAACAGAACAGCCTGTGCTGTGCTGAAACAGACACATATAGCAGTCAGTCAATAAGACAGATTTTGTATTCATCTGGTGCTATGTAACTAAATACATTTAAGTGCTTAAGTACAATTTTGAGGTATTTTTATTTCAGTATGTTGAATTTCTGCTATTTTATACATCTATTGCACAACCAGTCATGAGGCAAATATTGTACAGTTGTACCTTGACTTACGAGTTTAATTTGTTCCGTGGCCGAGCTCATAACTCAATTTGATCATAAGTCAAATCAATTTTCCCTATTGAAAATAATTTAAATGCAATTTATCCATTCCAGCCCCCAAAAAAACACCCCAATTTCACACCTAACTTATAGATAACATATACCAATGCAGGCTCAGTGTGTTCCCCGCGTCGTAGCCAATAAAGTGAAAAATGTTGGGGGACAGCTAGTAGGCATTCTGGTGTCGGTCCTCCATATCTCTGCTCACCACAGCATCTTGAGGAGTACTGACGGTTTCCTCCTGTCATACCCATTTTTATATAGTCTACCAGGTGGCTCCGGAGACACGTGTGGCTCTTTCATCCTTCTGCTCCAACTCCCTGTGGCTTTGGAAAATTAATAAGAGTTTTCAATTAAACTTTTTTTAATTTTGGTTCGTTGTAATGTAATTCTAAATGTGAAAATTATGATGATATTAGGTATTACAGGTATTATCTCCTGCTGCACAACAAAGTCCGGTCGCTGTCCAGAGGGGAGGTGCTGAAACGCTTAGCCGTGTGTCTAGAGAAGGTGAAAAGAGGTTGGACCCATGGTTAGGAAAAAGAAATTTGGCAAAAATAACTGCACAGAAAGCACAACACAACAGAGATGCTTCTAAGGCGAGGTAACCATGTGAAGTGAACAAGTGTGACGCAGGATGCTGGGCGGATTTTGTTTCCAACTAGCAGCAGTGTATCTGAAGCTTGCTCTACTCAGTCTTTGGCACACAACTCAAAGCAAAAAATCGACCAAGCACCTGCTTGTAACTTGGAAAAACTAGGAAGTTGAAGCTCTTGTACATAAGTCAAGGTACCACTGTACGTACTGTTTACATCATTACATTTATTAAAGAGGTTCAGTTACTTTTCAGTTTTACATTTTATACAGTTGTTAATATAATAAGCTTTTAAAATGCATTACAGTGTTAACGATTAAAGCAATTGTTTCCAACTTTTAGACCTTTTACAGAAAGCAGTGCGTAGTTTAGGCTTACCTATCAGATTCAGTCTATGAAACAGCTTCATCAAATAGTGGTGTTTCTTTCCTACATTTCTCACAAAATTTCAATACAGCAAGTTCTGAATTATGTCAAATCTCACAAAAATTAAAGATTAGAGAAAAATGCCAAAACTGAACATGCATTTCTATATCAGATTTTTTTTCTGATCCGAGGCCTTTGATTTTTTGGTTTGTGAAACCAGACATTACTTATGTCAGACATCAATCACATGCTGTGACAATACTGTTTTCACTATTAATAATGTTGGTGTTAGATATTATGTCAGTTTGAGGGCCACAATCTGCATTTAAAGATTTTATGTACCTTTATTTATGTGCTTTTGTTTCCCGTAAGCAGGATATTCATACAGGATCTGAATAATTTCCCCTCAGATGTTGTTACACAACATACATTTTTTTCATATGTGTTTATTTTGAGCATTTCTTTACATTATCTATCAAGTAAGTTGGTATTTTTCTGTTAGTTACCCATTCTTTTTACATGTGATTTTCTGTGATTCTAAGGAATGTAATATTTCAGTAACGTTATGTATTTATTTATTTATTCCTTGTGTCCTGTAGCCATGGGATCTATAAGGGCGAGTTATGGGAACTGTCAGTACTTGTGTGAATGAGTCCCTTCAATTGAAGCTTTTAATGGTTTGCAGTACTCATGTTATCTCTGATATCATAGGATAACATTATATGTAGAACAGCAAAAATTAGCCAGGTAAGCAGTGTAAAAGTAGAAGAAAAGTATAAAAATTTCCAATGTAATATTCAGAATTCTGTTTTCAGAATTGTGTGTTTTTGTTACATTACGATGAGCCATTTCTGTCTACAGAGGGAGTCGGCCGCTGTTACACCACCATGTTTATGCAGTAGCTCTGATCAAACCCCCTCTTCTCCTTTTTTACATTTTATAGAAGCATCACATCCAGCATCACTGTCACCTTATATGATTGACAAGCGCTAAAGCTCCAGTACTTGAACAATTTTCAGTGTTTCTGGGCATAAATTCCATCATTCCATATCATCATATTGTAATTTACGTGGTCTGAGAGGAAACTACAATTCGGCATCTACCCTTTGCCTGTGTTTCCAGGCTGTAGAAAATCTCCCCCGTAACCAAACAGATTTCAGCTAATGATGGGCGCTTTCATTCAGGTGGGAGGGTTCATTATGTGATTGACAGCTGTAATTACCTATCACTGATGAGAAGTGATGTGGATGTGACTGTACTCCTCTACTATTCTATGCATAATCTTTTGATTTAGACTGAGGTGAGATAAATGCATAAAGAAATGTATCCCACAGATTTAATATTCCTTAACTTCAAGGCCCAAACACTTAAACAGCAGATTTCTACATTTTTTGCAGCCACTGTAGGTGATTGTTGCAGTCCTCAGCTGGTAGACGTAACTAGATAATCACTCATTGTATCTTTAACAGCTTAGAATTTGTCTAATGGATTCCCGCAGAGGAGCATGTCTGCCACTAAAATTCACACTGCAAAAAAGGATAAACATATATAGTGTATAAAGTGTTGATTATCCAGCTGATTGCATCTTTATTGCCTGCTGTGTATATCAAGATAACGTAAATTGCCCTCTGTTTTTTTAGTTTCTCTCAGTCAGCAGTAAGCTTTACTTTTAATAAAACAATTGTCATCAAAATAGAGTACACCACTCAATATTCATGAGGGTATTAAACTATTAGGAGCTTCTGCTGCCTCTAATTGCTTTCACTTTTTATGTTTCCAGCAGTGAAAGGTTGTTTAATTAACTGTTATGAGTTTGTGAAATAAAAGTAGCAGACTGTAAAGGCTGTGAAGTTACTGTAAAGGGAATTTGCCAGGTGCTTCAGTGAGCAGGGAGGTGCGTGTGTGTGTGTGTGTGTGTGTGTGTGTGTGTGTGCGTGTGTGTGTGTGTGTGTGTGTGTGTGTGTGTGTGTGCACATTTGATGATGACGGCATTGTTCCCGCCCACCACCATCTCCCACAATCATGTGCTGAAGAGGCCAGAGCACACTGACTCAGTGGGCCTTATGGAGGCTGATATGGAGAGAGAAGTGGGCGGGTAACATGTCTCGCATCGTGATCTGAACTGAGATCCTTCACCAACAGATAACCAGCATAGCACAAGCTGAGAGAAAGTCTGCCGTGGTGCCTGTGAATGTACTCTAAACATGATTATCACATGAAAAGCTTGCACTGAGTTAGGAAAAAAAATGACTTGATGGATGAATGTAAGCAACAATGATTTGACAGATAAGGAGGTGATGGTGGTTGACAGGAACGACACAATCAGAAACAATTTCCACTAGTAATTGTTTAGATTGTTTTGACAGCACAGTTTTTTTACGTAAGAAGCTTCAGCGTAGAGATCTCCTTTGTTTGTTGATGGGCTTTGTTGGGCACCACACACTGGCAGCATCCCTTTAGTTCCCATCTTCCTCTGGTCTGTGTACCCTGGTAGCTGGTTGAGGTTGTGCCAGGTTCCCTTTTTTCTCAGACTATGATTGATGTTTGATTCTCTGCCATCTTTTTCTCCTACTCACAGATAGTCCCGCTGAGGAGTGTGGACTAAAACCTGGTGACAAAATCCTCTTCCTCAACGGACTGGACATGAGGTCTGTTTTTTAATTGCTACCATTACTATTTGTAGTGTAAGTAGTATTTTAATTTCATCTGGGCAGAGAGATTCAAGGGTTTTGTTTTTGTTCAAGAGTAGCCATCCTCCCTGTTTCCATTTATCCATATTCAGGGTGAAAAACAGCTTCGACAGAGCCACTTAATCCATCATACATGAAGCCTTTATTTGCTTCACGATTTTACAGAGTTGAATTTTGAACATGGAGGCCGTATCTGCTCTGTGTTGTGCTCTGTTTTGTCAGTTACCCTGAGGAAAAAAATGGAAGTTTCAGCCATAAACTCTCAAATGGGTTTCATAAAAAATGTATTATGACATGTGATTCTCCTCGTTTTGAAGGCGTTTGAGTCAGGCTTCAGAGACCCACAAAGGATTTAAGATTTCACTGCAGAGACAAGTATTATAAAACCCCAAAGTTCATGCCAGCCAACTTAAAAAATGAGAGAGATGAACAGAAAATAGGGATACTTGGCAATCAGGACACTATAATATATATTTACAGTGATTTATTATTAGGTTTTTAATTAGGTTAGTTAGATTTTAAATAATAGACACACAGAAATTATAATAGTTTTCATATGTTGATTCTTGCTCAGCATTTGACTAAGATGATACTATTAAATCTCAGATCTTAATGGTTGCTTAGCTTACTCTATGTCATCCCTTTATCAGTCAAAATATTAAGCTAATATTTTACCACACTGACTATAATTATCAGTTAATTGTAAGATACCAGCTATTTTAAAGTGTCATCAGTAAGAGCACCCACAAAGCGTTCAAATCTTTCTTTATTAATTCAATGTGTTTATCAGTAAACACCTGTAAGATTAACCTTGTTACTAATGTGTTCATACTGTCATCATGATATTCACTGTTCAAGAGTAGAGCTAGCATTAATGCTAACATGTTTAGCTCGAGTTATTAAGCTTAGCAAGCAGAAATTAGCAGAAAAGAGCAATACTACTACCAAACTGGTCATATAACTAAAATTACATCTATATTACATAATAATTACATAAAAATAGCTCTTAAGTTTTTATATAAAGGCTTTTGTTGACATTACAGAAAGTATTACACTAGTCTAACAGCTTACACTAGGCTAGAAAATGTACATTTAGCCTGCACGCTAATTGCCATTGTTGCCATTAACGGTTTGCTCAAGTTTATCATTTGCTAATTTTGTTTTATAATGTATTACAATGTCTCATTAATGCAGTAATTATGAATTAACTTATCTAATTAATAACTTGATTATAAACAATTTATAAATCTTTAAAAGGCACCCTTATCGCAAGGTGGTGTCAAATTCACAATGTCACTGCTCTGGTCTTACAGCCTTGAGGTGTACTGGGGTTTTATACAGGGCAACACACCTCAACACAAGAGTTTATATAAACTGGACTGGAGTTAGATACTTCTATGTGGACTTCTTGACCTTGTACATGATTTCAGGGAGTGAGCGTAGGGAAAGAGGTAAGTAACAGTGTGAAATGAAATTGAATTGAACCTATTAGAGCCCAACAAATATATCAACCAATACATCAGCCTATAACTCAGCTCTACAAACACAAATTGTTTTGCTCATCCTGCCACATTGATAGCCATGTGAAGGAAGCAGTACAGAGAGGTTCCCATGGCTGCCTGATGTCTTGACGCTGTATAATTTTGCTGCCCTTTTTGATCACACAGTGCTGCAGCAGTAGGAGGTGATCAGCAAAACACTGTTGTTCACCAGAGAGACAATGAACATGACGCTCAGTGTCTTAGACAGCATTTAGTGTTGTGTTTGCAGAGTGGCTACAAGTATCTACTAAAATTTGGAAAATGACGTTTCGGTTTTAGATTACATTAAATATCCTCTGTAATCCCCAACAAGTAGATAAATTTTTCCATCATTTTAACTAACAAACACAAAAACAACACAGACATGGCAACAGTACAGAGTCACTGAGACAAGATTAACAACTGACCAGTGTTAGGTAGGGGCTGGAAACTACACCTCTAACCTGAAAAATATATTGTCATTTGATATCAAATTTCAATACCTTTCACTTTACAAGGAGAAAATCTAATCAGTGTCATTGTGAGCAGCATGCACATGTAACTTATACATTTTTATTATTGATATAATAATAGGGAACTAGAAGTTATGCTAAACAGATTTATGTTTTATAAAAGCCTCAGGTGACATAAAATTAAAATGTGGAAATAGACTTAAAACCACACTGTGGCATATAGGTTTTTATTTTTTATCTTATAAAACTGCTTTGAGTGCATAAAAATGTAGATTATCTGAGAAATAAAGTGTTACATTGAAAAGTGTAATGTAATTTTCTTTTTGTTGAATTGGAAAACTGATAATTATAAAAAACATTGTTTAGGAAGAAGTATCCAAGCCATGGTATCAGAATTGGTATTGGTACTATCTATTTTTTTCAACTATACCCAGATGCTGCAACTAAAGGTGTTGTAGATTAACAAAACGACTACTATATGATCAGTTACTTATGAACTTCTAAGTCTCTTAAACATTGTATTAATGTCTGTTTTATTGGTGCAGGAACTGCTCCCATGAGAAGGTGGTGTCCATGCTGCAGGGCAGTGGAGCCATGCCCACTCTGGTTGTGGAGGAAGGTCCGTGTGACTACACCTCAGATCAAACTGACCCTGAAGAAGTGCCAAACATGGCTCCCACCACATTACCACGCTCCAGGTTAGTGCACACAATTTAATACAGTGTGATCTGGTATTCATGGTGTACTGAGAAAAAAATACAGACAAGACTGCTCTGTTAAACTGCTCTTTGAAATGATGACTGTAGGTGTTTTTTTATTATTTCCAGAATTTTTTAATTCAACTTGTAACCCTTTCAAACCTAGTGTCCACATTTGTTTGTAATTAATTCAACATTTTAATCCATTTTGGGTTACTTTATCTGTGTATTTTCAGCAGCAGTCTAGATATTTTTTTCATAAGGCATGCATGAAAGGGTTAAGATTAGAGTCCTATTTTTTGCATGAGAATGTCAAAAGCATCAACTTAAAAAGAATTCTCCATGTTTGATATCCAGGTCTCCAGCCCTCAGCTCCCTGCAGTGGGTCGCTGAGATTCTTCCGCCGAGCATCAAAGTTCACGGACGGACCTTCAGCCAGCAGCTGGAGCACCTCCTGACCATCCAGGAGAGATACACCATCTGCAAAGCCCTGGAGACATTCTTCCAGCATAGGTCAGTGGGATGAAAAGGAAGAACAGGTTGTAGATGGAGATGATCAAGAAAGACAAAATGTAGCTGTGGTGCAAAACGACACAGATGGAAATCAGCAGACTAATCAAACTATCACAGTGCTTAGACTTGTTTATCTGTGATACTTTAAATTGACAAATACTGAAGAGTTTGAGCTGTTGCCTGGGAAACAGTGTTTTTACTGTACTATAATATCTATAAGACTGCAGAGGAATCTTCCTCCAGACTCGGCAAAGGAAAGGAAAAGCAAAGATGAAACAGATGCAGATGTGTGAGTTGTGAAGGAAGGATGTGCAGACCTCCCGATAGGCATTGATTTTAATTCCCTGGATGAAGGATGAAGGGATGAAGAAGAAATAGATGGCAATGGTGAAATGCCACAGATTAGAAGTCAGAATTATGTACGCTTTTGCATGTTGAATACGTTATGCAGAAGGATTAAAAGCAAAATCTGTACTGCACATGAATACAGTAGAAACACCAGAGGGCATGAAGTGACAGTCATAATCTTTTTACACTGTAGTAGCTCTTTCCATTACACATTTTCTATTATATATGCAGGAAAGTATGATACTATGTGTAAACAGCAAACACAAAGTACTAAGTAAGGTCATATTAATGAGGCGGTGTGTATTTATTGATGTGTTTGTGCAGGAATGTGGACACCCTGATAGTAGATGCGTTTCCAGTGCTGGATACACCAGCAAAACAGCTCATCTGGCAGTTCATCTACCAGCTGCTGACATACGACGAACAGGAGCGCTGCCAGTGCAAACTGTCCCGCTTCTTGGGCTTTAAGAGCAGTGGTGAGTTCACTGAACACACGACATGGAAGATCATTTATGTCAAAATATTGTGATTACATACAGTATGCGTTTAGGCAGTGGTTTAGGTGTTTGCCTGAGAATTCTACAGTGTAACTGGAGTTAATCAAGTTAAAATCACCAAAAACACAGAACAAAACTAGAGTATTTTCATCATGTTGCAGTGTTTTACATTATTTTGGCTCCTACACTGTTATCTTATGTGTTTTATATATTTTTTTGGCTGGTTACCTCTTTTTGTTGTTTTCATCTTATGTGTTTTACATAATTTTTGTCTTTCATGCCATTTACATTTTGTTACATGTTTGTCATCTTTTTTATGTCTTTTACATCCTTTTTGTCTTGCTTTTTTTGTCATTTTTTTGTCCTGTTACACCTTTTGCATAGTTTTTTGCCATAGTGTCTTATGATATTTTTGTCCTTTGACTATTACATTTTTTTGTTGTTGTTGTTGCACTTCATTTTGTTTTTGACATAATTTTTGTCTTGTGCCTTTTATGTCACTTTTGTCTTGTAGTGCTTTTTTTTTTCAATTTATACCGTACATCATTTTATCTGTGACTTTATTTTCACCTTTTTGTGTTTTAATGAATAACTGAAAACTGTCAGCTTTTGGAAACTTTCACTCAGGACCAATAATCTGACTTCATATATAAAATAAATGATGATTTTGAAATGTATCTAATAATTATCAATATCGACTGATATGAATATTTTTATCATGATACCATTTTGAGCATATTAATCATATTTCCAAACCCTACATATAATTTTCACGAAACCCCAGGATGAAGGTGATTTATCTGAGTGTGTGTGCTTTCCTGCAGCGGTTCTGGAACCTGACGCAGGTTCAGAGCACCACCGGCGGAGCAGCTCCATGCGGGTGTCTGGTACATCATACCGAGGCAGCGTCCGAGAGAGGAGTTCTGATGACTGCATCATAGGCACTCACCTGGGAATGGGTACAGTGCACACAGCAATAACAACGACAGCAATAACAAGGATCATTAGTCTCATAGGAATGCAGACCTGCTCAGAAAGGGCACAAAGTCACCCCAGTCTGTTTAATTATGCAGACGCTTATGGAAAACAGCAGCACAGGCACACATGCACTGCTTGGATTTAAATCATAATGAGGTGAAATACTGTATATCTGATGTTGTACTGTAAATTCAGTGTGTTGAAAAAATGGTTAAATAATTAAATTTCAACATCAATCTAATTGTAATCGGTTGCAGTTAGTGAGAAGAAATATGGAGGCAAAAAAAATGATATTTCTAGAATAAAGCTTTTAGGGCCTGATTTACTAAGATTGCAAATAACAGGCGCAAATTTGCTTGCTCGTGCTAAAAAATGCACACGCTATAGATTTGCGTGTCACAGGTGATCAACTAAGTTTGACAACAAGTGCAAAGTCTTGGGGACCGCCCTATTTAAATGAGGATTTTGCGTGCACTACTGGTTATCGTCACGGAGACATTATGCTGGAAAAGCTGCTCTGGAATACGCCAGCACTCATGGCAACACTGCACTGAAATCATCCAGATGCAAGGAAATGTAATGTTGCAAGGAGTTTTGTCATAGAAGGTATTGCATGACTCCTCCTTGTGACTGGCCCCAAATC
>JAPQRP010000013.1:8378341-8398092 GCA_037367295.1 Apogon hyalosoma | reverse complement strand
TGTCCAGCCGCTCCCCTCTACACAAGGTGCTCCCCACCAGAGAGGAGGTGGAGAAGGATCACCAGCGCTTCCAGTCCACCACTCGAATTTCTCACGGCCACACCACCTTGACCTCCAGTACTCTGCGTTCATCCAAACCGTCCCGCCCCTGCTACCTCCCCCGGCAGCTCAGCCAGCCTCAGCCCATCTGCCAGCCGACCCCCCAACCATCGCCACAGCCACTGAGACCAAGCCAGCTGGTCCTCCAGAGACACCACCAGCTCCACCACCAACACAGCTATCAGGGCCCACTGCCCCCATCCCTGCAAGACCACAACCCGTCCCAGAGCCAAGGACCAGCTGCTTCCTCACTCCACTCCACACAGCCTGCACCCTCTCACTCCTCACTGCCCAGCTACACGAAGACCTACGAAAGCCGGCAGGAGCGGAAGGAACACCAGTCACCACAGGTAACGCCTGGATTGGCCAGGGAGTCACTGTAAATGAGAACCGGTTCTCTATTGACCTACTTGGTTAAATAAAGGTTAAATAAATACATTTTAAAAAAAGGTATTGGTGGTCATTTATGGATTTAAATGGCAGTCTTCTAAATCTATAATGGTAGGGAAACCCTTATTATTTGTGCCTCAGTCTCATTAAGAAACAACAAGAAATACATGTGCTCAGTATTAGAAACGTGATAAAAGTCTGTATTTAATGTGACCATTATTTGCACCGACTTCTTCAGAGTTGGACTTTTTTTTCTGCCCAGCTGATCCAGTACATCTTCAAAAATAGTCATATCATTGCTCTGAATTGTCTGTTTTGCTGTTTACATATTTTCTGGAGGTTCAGGTTGTACCTTGACATAGAGAGACTGAGCAATGAATATACAGTATGTGTTTACAGTACAACTTTAATAAAACAACAACCCTAATGGGGAACCTAAAGCTACAATAATTTAGAGCCTGAATGAAAGAAAATCAGCTGATATAAGTAGAAAATACATCAATGAATGAATCTGGATCATCTGGAACATCACAATCAAAGCTACTAATAATAAATCTGAAGCCAAAGTTAATCTTTGAACTCCCAAGAAGTACTGAATAGAATCTAAGTATATTATGATCAGCTTAAAAATGTCTGCTTTTTCATATAGAAATGTGCAATAAAAGAGTCTTAACAAGTTTCTAAAACTGAAAATGTCATTCATTTTTATGTGTATCACTTTGTAACGCTTTGTTTTTTTGTCTTCAGTTTATTTTTCATGTGAGTGGATACATAGTCTAAGTTATTTGATTTTGACAACCTGACTAGTATTCAGTCATTAGTTTAGTGCTAGTTTTAGATTTTTCTAGAATTATCAGGAAAGCCTTTTTTGAAAGCAGCTGCAAAATGTAGGATGACAGAGTGCATGAATTCAAATGTGATTTACAAAACAGATGTTTATTAAAAGACTCATATAAATTATGCTAAACTGCACCATTAAAATGGGGAGAAAAACAAGAAGAATACTTAGTTTACCTGCACATCTGTTTAGTATACCTGCCAGTCGCTCAAACCCAGAAATGTTGAGTTCACCAAAGTTTTATGTTAGAAATGTATAGTATGGCTCCCCAGCATATAGAAACTGCCAGATGGTAATTTGTATATATTGAGCAATTAGCATAATTGACATACATTAGCATAATCACATATATTGACAATATTTTAGGAACTGCTTGGCCAATCTGTACAATCCTGGAGTGGTTTTGGGGGTTTATAAGGACACTGAATTCATTTCTAACATTTTTAAAATTCAATATGCCTGTCCATGTCAAGGGTGACCACATTTCAACTCTTGATAAACTGATTTTGGTTACGTTTTTGGTCATTTAGACAATAAAAATCTTAGTAATTTATATAATTGAAATCTTATTTTACCCCTTAAAGCACTGCAACATTGTTTAAATTGGCCAAACAGATCCTGAAATAAGGCTATATAGGTGATTATGCTCATTTATGCTAATTATGCAAATTGCTCAACATATACAAGTTAGCATCTGACAGTTTCCATATGCTGGGGACCCATACTATACACTTCTAACATAACACTTTGGAAAATTTCTAGGTTCACAATGGTGCTCTATGGGCAAGTAGACTATTAGTTAGTGGCGCATTGTACAAAACTGTTGTTCTTAGTGATTTAGCTTATTTTTTACAATTAGTTTTCATTCTTTATTATAAAAATGATCATACAAGAACATCAGTGTCAGGGTCAGTCTGTGATGACGCCTCTGATTGGCTGTCAGCAGGTCCCAGATAACTGAAGAGGACGACTTTAGTTAATCATCCTCAGACTCAGTTGATGTGAACTGTTTTTGTAGAGTTCCAAATAACCCAACACCCATAAACCCTTTCTGTTCCCTAAGGCTCCCCCGCCTCCCCCTCCTCCCCTGCCTCCGCCGTGTGACCCACCTCCGCTGCCCAAACCAGGACACGCCTCGGACACCAACCACATGAGTGTGAAGCGGCTGCGCTGGGAGCAGGTGGAGAACTCTGAGGGGACCATATGGGGTCAGGTGAGTGGGAACCACATGTTACACCAAATTCTGGGATGGGAGTAAACGAGTAAGGGTAGTTTAGTTTATCTCCATGTACTGAACTTATGAAAAAAGAAGCAGGCTAATTATGAAATGGTAACCTCACCTGTGAATTTTCTCACCCTGACTGTGACTTCTCTCACTCCGCCTACTCATCCACTCTGCCATTTCAGTAATGAGTCATGGCAGCACTGAAGCAAAAAGGTCCTTGTTATAATCTGCTCGTGTTGCCACTTAACAGCCTCATCTTATTATCGATTCAGTCTGATACTTGTACTCGCCGACTGTGTGTAAAAATCAGTGTCAGACCTTTTAAAACTTTGACTGCGCCTTTGAGAATGCACTGTCCTTGTCTATGTTTAGCTTGGAGAGGATTCAGACTACGACAAGCTCACAGACATGGTGAAGTACTTGGACCTTGATTTGCACTTCGGAACACAACGTAGATCCAGTAAGTGGTTATGTTGTTACGCACTCATAATGCACCACTGTCCGTGCTGCTTTCTCATTTGTATCATGTCATATGTTCATGAAAAATATGATATTTATATTTTTATTATTTTTATCAAACTCATTTTAGTTTAGAGGCCACATCAGCCCAGTATGATCTCAAACAGGCCAGACCAGTAAAATTATAACATCATAACTTAGAAATAATGACAATTCCAATTTGTTCTCTTTCTTTTAGTGTAAAAAAAATGTGTGCAATTTTAAGCATATTCTGCCTGTTATTAAATGTTTTGTGCCTTTGGAGATCCACCGTGATCTGTAAGTTGTAATGCACATGAGTAAATGATAAACTGAAGAATAATATGTTAACATTACACAATCTTTTCTTAAGAAATTTCAGGTTGTTTGAGGTTGTTCATGTTATTCACAAAGGATACTTTGTAGATGTAAACATTTTCAAAGTGTAATTTAATTTCTTTGCACTAAAAAAAGAACAATTTGGAGTTGTCATTATAATAGTATTTTACTTTAGATCGCATTGTGCTGTATGTAGACCCTGAACTAAAATGAGTTTGACACCCTTGATTTTTAATATCTTCACTATTATTTTTGCATTTCAAAAATTAATCCTCCAGGCTGGATTGGACCCTTTGATGGGCCGGTTTTGGCCCACGGGCCATATGTTGGACATCCCTGTTGTAGATTAAACTGAGTTATTTGGTGGGTAAAATACAAACCCCATTTACAGAAAAGTTGGGACATTTCCTTTATAATTCAAACCTTTATTTAACTGACAACAATACAAAACCCACAATGTTTTCACTGACCAACTTAACATAGTTTGTAAAAATAAACCAATTAGCAAAACACACAGTCTTCAAAATAGATGATTTAACATATCTAGCAGTTAAATAAATCTGATACAGATGAACTTTAGTCTAATTTCACAAGACTATCCATCAGTTTATTAATCAGATTAAGCCCCTACATGAGCCATACCAAAGGTTTTATGCACTTAGGAACAACTTCAAATTATATAAATGATATATGATATATCATGTCCCCTACATCTAGAAATGAAATGGTTATTCTTTTTTTTTTGAGTCTTGCATCATGACTCCAATAAGAGATTAACTCTTCCCTACACTTGTCAGTTAAATGATGGTTTAGGAAAATTAAGAAATCATACATTTTAGTATTAAGGCCAAACTTTTGTGGGACTGAGAGCTATGCATTTTTAACAGTAGAGTGAATGCAAACAGCAGTACGTCATGATCACTGATACAAACATCGCCATGATAAATAAACAACTTGTACATGTGAATGTAAGTGTCTTGTCTATTAACATCAACTGTTTTTGTACCTTCACAGTTTCGATGTTCTGCATGACGTGTTTTGGAGCAGCTCTATTCACCTGCTCATCAAGTCCATTCTCCATAAGGCACCATTACCCCTCGGCCCCCTCCCCTGTCTTAACATAGCGCAGTAAAAACACACCACTGCCTCGCTTTATATGATCTAGATACAGCAATTTGGCCTAGAAAAAGTCAAATGGCAGAGCTGTGTTATTACTACAACCCATCATCACCTTCCTTAGAGCTTCTCTGTGTGTATTGTGTTGACCCTTGGTGCCTGGAGAACACATCCTTACACTGTTGTTAAAATTATCAGTTTCTCCTCCAGAGCCAGCCTTCCTGCCAGAGAACTTAAAAAAGAAAGACTTGGTTGAGATTCTGTCTCATAAGAAAGCCTACAACGCCTGTGAGTACTGCAAAGATGTGACAACACACCTGAAAGAACAAAGCTCAATATTTGCTTTATTTCATAGAGGTTATATCTTAAATGCCTTATATTTATTAGTATTGTATATGTATTTTATATAGTACTCCTCTTATTATTATTTCTTTGTTGTTTTTGCAGGGTTGTCATGAACATAAATATTTATAAGACCCGAAGATTAGGGAGGTCACACTAAATACTGGGTTTTTTTTCATGCTGTTTACATATTTTCTGTATAATTACATTGCGTCTTGACACAGAAACTGAGAAACACACATGTGGTCATTATAACCTTTACTAAAACAACCAATCTAATTAGTTTCACTCTTACCTCAGCCAGAATAGCACTAGCACTAGAGAAATCTGAAAAATCTGAAAACACACGGTGGTAAAAGTATAATTACAAGAGACTGAATGTTTTGTCTGCAGTCTAGAACACAATGTTCTGTCTGGCTGAGTGCAATCATACTGCACAAGAGTGGAAAAACAATTACATGCAGACGCTAAGGTGGCATTACTGTCGCATCCTGGAAGAATACAATATATTTCGTAACCCACTCAGACCTTAGTTTGTTTATTTATAACATTTGCAAATAAGTAAATAAATGCAAAGAGAGCTGGAACATACACAACAAATTCTCGATATATATAAATTAATAAATATCCATCAGAGTTTTTAAATGCTTACATGGTCGTGCTATCTCTGCTTAGAATGAAATTATGTAAAGATATCTGCAATCCAGTAAAGTAGCAGTAGTCGGTGCACGAGGCTCAATATATGGTATCTGTGACATTTGAGTGGAAAAACTGAGCTGATAATGTAACACTGTTTTAAAGCTCCACCATGATGCACTGCCATGTCTCTGCAGAAGCTCAGAACTTCCTTTTCTCCTTTATTATGTTTTACAACAAACAGCATCCAGAGTTAAGATGTGTTACATTACCTTCTATGCTAGAGTGAGGACCGGAGTTCATATCCACTAAACTTAAACATTCCAGAAGGGACAAAACAAACATTAGCTCAACTGACACATGTTTGTTTTTAGGACACTGTAGGTGATAGTGAAGGTATTCAGTTTGTTTCAGTCTGCAGCTTCTCCATTAGATGACACTAAATATCACACATGGAACATGTAATGTTTTTCATGATGGTGTTAAATTATGGGAGAAACAGAATCAACATTGCTCTTACGGCGAACACTTTTATTATATCTGAACCTGTTTTGTGCCTCTGTTTTCTATTTTTGTGCTTCTGTTGCCTTTTCACAATTTAAAAAAAAAAGTGTTGTGTTAAATGCAAGAAGGCCTGGACGATAAGGCCCAAAATGTTTGTATAAAAGTACTCATATAACTCAATATTGATAATTATCACAAGTGCCAGATTCAAAGGGTAAGGACCTCAGCTCCTAAATGAGGCCAATGTGGAAGTATCATAAAGTTGTAATACTGCAAGCTGTAAAAAGCCCTGGTGCTCATAGACTTACACTGAAATTCTCTCTAAAAATGCCAGGTATAGATTGATTTATTTATTTATTTTTTTTCTAGGTTGCATTCCAGTCTCATTTTATTTAGAGCATATATGGGTGACTGTTAAATAACTTTATGTAATGCTTGACAAAGTTTAAGGGTACCTGTAGTGAATTTTCATTGCTAGCTATTTAAAAAGATCATGTACAATACTAGTGTTTCCATCGGGTAACTTACGTTACAGCCCGTTATTGGAGAAACCTGACGGGGATTTGTGGTTTTAAAGCAGTTGGAGTAGGTGGAGGATGGAAATGTTGTAAAAGATAAGTACTGAAAATGAGAAAGAAATGACGGATTCGCATTCATTTCACAAATGAAAATGATGCAACAAGTCAAACATACACCTGTAGTGTCAGAGTTTGTGCTTTAGTGTTGAGTTTGATTGTACCGTATGCTCCTTTTTACAGCATTTAATTAAAGAAAATAAGTGCAATATGATGATGAAAACTCATTATGTAAGTGTTTTAGTTGACAATGCAAACAATTTGAAGACAAAAGAAAAATGTACATCACCCAAGCTGCTTTTATCATGATATAACATTACATTGCAATGAATGTTTTATTGTTTTATGTCTTAATGTTTAATCGCCAGTTGTGTTGTCGAAGTTCCAGATTAAATCACTGAAGTCGAATCTAATGTCACTCATTGTATTCCACCTGTACAACCTCCACATCTTCCTCCTTTGTCTGAGCAGCCATCCTCATTGCCCATCTGAAGCTCTCCCCTGCCGAGCTGCGCCAGGTCCTGATGACCATGACAACGGACCGCCTGGAACCGGCTCACATCAAACAACTGCTGCTCTACGCCCCCGACGACGACGAGGTCAAGCAGTACGAACAGTTTGACCAGGACCCGGTTAAACTGAGCGAGCCAGACCAGTTCATTTTCCAGGTAGACACATCAAAAAACATCTAGCACAATCAAAATTTAATGTTATCATCTCTGATAGGCCTCGAGGTGCTGTGAAGGCTCTGCGTCTGTCATCATCTTCGTCTTTGTCGTTTTTGTCTTTCGTTAGTAGTTTCTTCATACATCTCGTCTGATGAAACTGCTGGTTGGATTTATTTAAAATTTTCATGTAGTTTCCTCAGGACAATGTCTACAAAGTTTGTTCACAGTTTTGAGAAATTCAGATTTTTGAATTTTTGAAGAATTTTTGAAATATTAAACATTTGCCTTTACTTATCATGGTTCATATTTTGATGGCTTATAACATGTAAATGGTTGCAGATACCAATATAGTTACTATTGAGCACTGATAGGAAGTCAGATATGGACTATCATTTGGGTCCATGACCTTTGACCTTGAGCAGCCTTGAAGGGTCAAACACAAGGTCACCAGTGTCTACATTTCAACAATGTTCTCCAAAACTCCTGGTTGGATTCATTTCAAATTTTTTATGTAGCTTCCTTGGGACTATGTCTACAAAGTTTGGTCACAGTTTTGAGAAATTTAGATTTTTGAGTTTTTTGACTACTTTTTGAAGTATTAAAAATGTGCCTTTACTTATAATGGGCCATATTTTGATGGCTTATTACTGATATATAATATATATGTATGGTTACTAACTAAAACCAAGAGGAGAGAGCACATTACTCCAGTGTTGGCTTCCCTGCACTGGCTACTGTTAACCTACAGAATCGATTTTAGGATACTACTCACTTACAAAGCTTTAAATGGAACTGGACCTAGCTGCATTGCAAACTCACTGATCAATTACTTTCAAACCAGAACACTAAGGTCATCCAACGCAGGGTTGCTAGCGACTCCCAGAAATATTACAAAGAAAATTGGGGATGCAGCCTTTGCTAACTATGCACCAAAGTTATGGAATACAATTCCTAAGGACATTAGAGAAGCCAGCTCACTGAATATATTTAAAATCAAATTTAAAAACATTCTTATTTTCATTAGCCTTTTAAAAGGAGATAAAAATGGGGTTACAAACCCTAACCCTGAATGTCCACTGTTTTTATTACATTTTATTGACATTTATAATTTTATGTCTCTAATCATTTATTATTGCATCACTTATTTCACCCCGTCTTATGCAATTTTATGAAAATTTCATATTATTTCATGTACTTTTATCTTGTTGAACTTTTATAATTTTGTGTGTAGTCTAATATTAATTTGTTTCCTATTTCACCCCTGTCTTAAGCCTTTTTATGAAAATTTTATTTTCTCTCTTGTAAATTTTAACTGATGTGAAGCCTTTTGGGCTACAATTTTTGTATGAAATGTGCTATAAAAATAAAGTGCATTATTATTATTATTATTATTATTATATAATGGAAATGGCTAAAGATATCAATGTGGTTTCTATTGAGCACTGATAGGAAGTTATATATGGACTTTCATTTAACCCATAAAGTCCTAAACAGCCACTGGCGACTGAAACCAGCTACTGATGTAAAATGTTTAATTACTGTTGATCCACTTATTCAATCAATGCATGTCAATAATTGGTCTAAAATGTAGTCTGTCATCTTTTCATGGTCATCAGATATGATCCATTTGGATGTTCACAGGCTCCGTAGTTACCATGGAAACACTGTCATCTTCTACAACATTGATTCACCAATAATACTCATGGATTTGGATCAGTGACAGTGGATGGACACACTGGTTTTATATTTAGTTAATGATATCTTTGCTGAAAAATTCACTTTTTCTTCAGTTTTTCGTCTTTTTGATATCATAACCCTAAACTTTGATATGAGCTTTACTGAACATCTGCATGATCAATGAATTAAGTATAAGAAAATATCTGATTTACATTGAATAATGTAAAAATGATAATGTTATGTAATGGTGATAAATCACTTAAGAAAGGTTAAAAAAAGAGAAAATTCATTTGAGAACTGACGCAGAAGTAGCACTGGATCTTTATGGGTTAATTAGTTGAGTTCTCTTCCAGTGAAACTATCACCCACTTCTATTGGGAGATTGATCTCCTACATCAAGACCACAGGACTCTAATACAGTGGCAGAACCTGACAACCTCAAACATTCAAGTTGTTATTGAGTCTTGATAGAACATGCCAGTGGGCCACAGGGCCATTGGTCCTATTTTTTTAAATATGGGTAGGGGGATATAAAGATGTTTTGTGCTCAGATGCTGATGGTGCCTGAATATAAGACCCGTCTGCGGAGTCTCCACTTCAAGACGACGCTGCAGGAGAAGACGGAGGAGATGAAGGTGGCCTATGATTACATCTACAAGGCTTCAGTGGAGCTGAAGAGCAGCAAGAAACTGGCCAAAATCCTGGAGGTAAAAATCCACTGGGACTAAAATAAATGAGTCTTCACTTCTTACTTTTGAAATCACTGAAATATGTTGTTTTTTGTCTCCATAGTTTGTACTTGCAATGGGGAATTACCTGAACAATGGCCAGCCGAAGAGCCACAGGACGACGAGTTTTAAGATCAACTTCCTCACCGAAGTATGTCAAAACCTCAACAAAGTGCTACAAAAGTACACAAATAATCAGTCATAACAGGTCTGTTAACAGATAGAACAGTCAAAGAAACAAGGCCATAAAACACTTGCTGTTTCAAAGTAAAGTTCCTCAGATTCTTCAAAATAACATTCAGCTTTAGTAGAAACTGATGTAAAAGATGGGGTTGTATCAAGAGATTTAGCTTTGTAAATGAGAAATTTCACAAATAAAATCAAAAGGTTTCCTTCTGATATTGTTACAAAACAACTTAGAGTCTCATGTTGTTTTATATAAAATAATATGCCTTGAGCTGCATTTTCTTGCCTTGCAGAGGGTACAGCGCATGTATTATCCACATCCCCAAGTCATGAAATGTTATGTAATATTTTTAGTTGCGTTTCTCTCTTTTTGTTTTCTAGCTTTTGAGGCGTGCCTGTTGCATAATCTACATTTGATCATCTCTGCGTCAAAGCCTCCAGATCATTGTGTGTCTCATTCTTTCCCTCTGTGTTGCAGCTAAGTACAACCAAAACAGTAGACGGGAAATCCACCTTTCTTCACATTCTTGCCAAGTCTCTGTGCCAACATTTCCCTGAGCTGCTCAACTTTTCCAGAGACCTAACAACCGTGCCTCTGGCAGCAAAGGGTATGAAATATTACAGCAGCAACAATCCACTATCCTTCATCGAACACTTTGCAACAATCCTGTGAAATAGTGATTTGTCTGCAGTAAACAGTTTGGCTCTTCACAGCTGTACTAGCAGATACACAAGCATTTAAATTAATGCTGGTTTGTTTGTCTTTGTTTACTTTTCAGGGCATTGTTTTATATTCACGCAAGATAATTGCTCCCATACTTTAGTTTGTTCTTTGACATTTCAAATTGGTTGGGTTGGATGTTTCATGTTGCTACTGTATTATCATACTGTGTAAAAACACTGTGTTGCTGTTGTTATTTGTTGGGTTTATCCAGTGAACCAGAGGGCGATCACAGGAGAGCTGAGCGACCTTCACACCACAATCCAGGACATCAGGACGGCCTGTCTGAAGATCCCACCCACGTCTGAGGACCATTTTGCATCTGTCATGAGCGTATGTTAACATGTTTCTACAGCGGTTTCTCTATAGAGAGCTAAACGTTTACAGTAAATCTACTTCTATAGTCCTTTAATTACTAGATATTAAAATAGGAAATATATAGTCAATTATGGCATACTGTCTGGTAATTAACACTGGTAACTATGGCTGAAAATAAAAAAAAAAAATAAAAAACACTAGTACCCATCAAAAGGTTGAAAAAGTTGACTCTCTTTATTATCCCTGGAGGAAAAATCAGTTTCTGCATTTGACCCATTCTAATACACAAAGCAGCAAGCATTAACATTATCACTTAGCACATTAGCAGCAGTGAGCTGCCATTGAAGGCACTCAGGGACCAACTCCAACTCTTCATCAGCACCACGGTCCAGGTTACTGACAGGAGAATTAACCAATGTATACGAAAGTGTGTATATAAACTTTTTGATGATGGGGGAAGAGAATCGAACACCAAAACTTGCTGTGATGTAGAAGCGTTAGCCACATCACCACCCCCAAGCAATAAACTCCACAGTGTTACTAAAGAAACCATTATCAACCTAAATCCATTAGAACTATATAATATGGATGGGTAATAATCAAGGTTTAGTATTTTAGCAGTAACCTACTTATTTTCCAGTGATAATTACCTGAGTTTATATTATAATTTATCACATAGTTTAACAGGGAAGTATTTTGGATTGTAAAAGGAATACCAAATTGACTTAATACATTTTTAAGTGGCCATTTTTAGTCCAAATCAGGGTTTTCTGTATCACTGCAAAGTTAAGATGCAAAATTGAAATATTTGTTTGAAAATAAAATCAACTGTTAATATACTGCATATCATCCACTCTAGCTTCAACTTTTTTAAAATGAGGTGATAATGGATTAAAATCACACAAAATTGTGTTTATTGAAACATAATAGTAACATCATATTTTATGACTCCCAGCACATGTGTCTAAATCTGCCACGGACCTGTTTAAAACCACTTGAATTCGCTTAAAACCACTTGAGTCCTCTGAAAACTAAATACTGAAGCAAAACAGTTTAAGGATCACAGAGGTCACACAGGTGCATGTTATGGTTACTCCAGTATTTACCTTTTTGCAAAACAGAGCTTTCTGGAAAACAGCCACCCTGCGATCCAGTCTCTCGAGTCTCTGCAGAACCGAGCCATGGAGGAGTTCTCCAAGGTGGCCTCGTTCTTCGGAGAGGACAGCAAGTCCACCAACACTGAGGTTTTCTTCGGCATCTTTGCAGAATTCATTTCAAAGTTTGAGGTGAGCTAATAAACTCCCCTGTGCTGAGTCACAGTTTGACTTGTTCCTGACAGTGAGACTGAGATTTTGACACGCTGCTGGTGTCTGGCAGATCCAGATCTCCATACGATTATGTATTCAGCTGGTGTATCGCTCAGACTGACAGCCTGCAGCTACAAAGTGATTAAGTAGCAAAGTCGTGCAGTCTGTGTGCTTTAAATCAGGAAAAGTCAAATGCAATATTATCCATTAACCCATAAACACCCACCGATGACCAAAAGCATCTACTGATCTAAAATGTTTGATACCTGTTGATCCACTAATCCTATGAATGCATGTTAGTAATTAAGGTAAAATACAGTTCATGGTCCTCAGATATGACCCGTTTGGACGTTCAGAGGCTCCATAGTGAATCATCATTGATACAACATTGATTCACCAGTAAAACTCGTGGAGTTTGATCAATGACAGTGGACACGCTTGTTTTTACATTCAATTATTGATATCTTTGTTGAGAAAGATCTGCATTTTCATTAACATCTAAATTAAGTATAGGAAATTAAATGTAGGAAAATACATGATTTACAGTGAAAAATGTGAAATAGAGAGGATAATGTTATAATAAATGGTGATAAATCACTTAAGAAAAGTTCAATACAGAGAAAAAATTATTTGGGAACTGACGCAAAATTAGCACTGGGTCTTTAAGAGTTAAAAAATGAGTGTAAATCAGAGGAAATTGTGGCTTTTGTTTTGCAGAGAGCTCTGAATGAGACCCAGACCCCAGAAAACCCCAAGAGCCCCAGACTGTCTTCCCCTCTGGCTTGGTAGAAGCACGAAACGTGGGCAGACGGTCGGGGCCGCAGCGACGGGGCCGGTCGGCTCCACTTTCAGTCTGCTCTCCACAACCAAAGTGCCAAGATCACACACAGAGACACTCAAACTGACAGGAACGGAGACCACTTCATCTATAGCAAGCAGAAAGGGGGGGGAACACAACAAATACAGCCGTCCTCTGTAGACACTTCCACCGGTGACGGAGTGGCCTGTGTGTGGCCGTGCTGTCAGCTGAGGTGCTGGGTAGAGCAGAAACATTCAGGTGTCCAACAACGTCAACACAATCTCACCGCACTGAAGACTCCAACCAGTCCCTCCATTGTTTACATCTCTGTTACACACATGTAGATACACAGCTCCAGCTCCACTGCATCTTACCACTCCATTCAAACGAGATGTGAACAATGAGAAGACCAGGTTTGGATACATAGAGATTATTAGCTATGTTTATTACCTGACGATACAAAGTTTATATTTTCTATCAGATCATATTTAAAATTGTAAACATTAGGTGTAGATGTAGACGACAGTTACCTGGAATCAAGACAAATGTAGTTTAATTAGTGTTTACAGAGCGAGCGCTTCCTCGCTCAGTGTGTTTGATCGGACAGTTCAAACAGTGGTGCGTTCACTGCCAATCATACGTCATCATTCATTTCACAGGATCCATCCTCCTCTGCATCCATGTGGTAAATATGAAGATACAGCCAGCAGGCATTCAGGTTTGCCAAGCATTAATACTGAACACCAGGGCCAACAGCCAGGGTGGCTAACATTACATTACCTTCGTATACAGAATGCAGCCTCAAAACAGAAAGGAAGTAGCAATGTAAAAACTGACTCCTGTTTTGATGTGATCTGAAGTGAGCTCCGAACTGGTACAGCTAATGTCCATGTTTACAGGCAGAAGTTCTGAGTGGTATTTAGTAACATCGAGAAACATGGTCTAGATGTTTAACACTGCCCAGCCAAGAAAATGTCACCTGGATTTAACTCTACAAATAGTTCAGATCCATCCATTGAATAAATACGGCAGTGATTGATATGTTTCAGATGAAGTTCTTTAACCCTTTAACTGATGCTGTGAGTAGCTTCTCATTCCTTAAACAACCATCAGTTTGATAGAGAATAAAGACTGAACTGTGTTTACATGGAAGAAGGTCATGTGGTCTGAGTCCAGACTGACCCTGTTCCAGAGTGAAGGACGCATCAGGGTGAGAAGAGAGGAGGATAAAGTCATTACCCATCATGCCTAGTGCCTACAGTACAAGCCTGTGGGGTCAGTGTTATGATCTGAGGTTACTTAGTCAAGGTTCAGTAACATTATGTGTCCATAAAATGAGGTCAGCTGAACCCGAAAATACTGACCAACTCTGAACATCTATGGGTTTTTTTCTTTCCGAGATGACAGTGTCACGACCAAGGTTATAATAGTTTGGGATTTTTCATTCTAGTTTAGTTTGATTTACTTTTGACTTTTTTTTCTCTAATTCAGTTAGTTTTAATTAGTTTTTAGAGCAGGTTTGCTAGTTTTTTATTAGTCTTTGTTTTTTTCTAAATGCTTAGTTTTAGTTTTTTTCATATCTTTTATCTTCCTCGCCGTCATATTCAAAGAAGTCCCTTGCAGGACTCTGCTGCTTTCTCCCAACTTTCGTCTCCATGTTTCCAGGTAGAGTGGGGACGAGAAGCCGACTCTAAACGACAAGTGACGAGAAGTGACGGACCGTGAAATAAACCGATTTCATGTCAATCCGACACTGACGACGACAAAAACGAAGGGAATTTTATCCGTAATTTTCATACGTTTTAGTTTTGTAAGCATTCAATAGTTTCCGTTATCATTTTGTCTTTTAATTTTAGTTTTTATTCATTTCAGTTAGCAAAAATATTTATTCAATTCTAGTTTTTGTCATTCCGTTAGTTTTCGTTAACGATAATAACCTTGGTCACGACTCGATTCATCATGAGATGTCATTTACACCCACAGTCCAGACCTGAAACCCACTAAGAATCTTAGGGATGCGATGGTGAACATGTTACACAGTGGACTGATTCTCCATCTATCCATACACTATCCCTAAAATGAAAGTAACAATGGACAGGCATAAATGTTGTGACATTGCATAAATGTGTGGTTTTTCAACGCCACCAGGAATTTTTTCTACAATCAAAGCTAAAGGCAGCCCAACGAAATATTGTGTGTGACTGTTTTTTGGCTGGGTGGTGTATTTAAGAGCCCTTACCAACCAGAACTGAGCGCTAAGTGATGACTCCACTACAGTTTAGCTGCCTCTCCACCTGTTGGAGTGAAAGCACTTATTAAAAAAAAAACACCACTTGGAGCGCTTTGGCTCTATAGTCTCTGTTAAGATGAACTCAAATACAAAACTCAAATACAATAGGTGACCCGCTATAATATGGAAAAAAAATGGCCTGTGAGCGAGCGCACTAATTAGCCCTGTTCAAACACAACTGATATTTATAAAGTATCTACAGGCGCACGGTGACTTATGAGAGAGTTATTTGGCGTGGACAGTGTTTTCAGTGAGTTAACATTAGCCTGGTTTGACTCTTAAACTCAAGTCTTCCAAATGACAGTTAACAAACCAGTGGGTGACGTCAAGGAGGATTCATCCAATACTTCTTTTTATGTAGTCTGTGTAAAATGCACATTTACTACAAATGGGTGTCAAAGTCATTATAGTTCAGGGGCCACATACAGCCAGTATGAAGTCAAGTGTGCTGACCGAACCTGTAAAATAATAGCAATGAAAAAAGTCAAATTACACTATGAAAATGTTTACATCTACAAAGTTACCTTAAAAATGTGAATAGCACAAACAACCTGAAATGTCCTAAGAAAATGAAGTGCAATTTTAGCAATATTATGCCTCAGCTTATTATTAACACAACTTACAGATCACAGTGGCTCTACAAATGCATAAAATATTTAGTAACAGGAATATTGGTAAAATTTCACTTACTTCTCTTAAGGCATTGTAGGTTGTTCATATTTGTTCAGGTTATTGACATAGTTTATAAATATCAACATTTTCATGTAATTTTCCTTTTTTACACTAAAAGAGAAAAATTTTTAGTTGTCATAATTTATAGGTTATTGTGATTATAATATTACTGGTCTGACCCATTTTAGATCATATTGGTCTGTATGTGGAACCTGAATTAAATGAGTTTGACATCCTTGATTGTTAATATCATTAGTGTAATTTTTGCATTTCACAAATTCATCTCATAGGCTGGATTTGGCCCACGGGCCGTATGTTTGACACCTGTGTTCTAATACAAGAATGAATCCTAAAACAGGAAATGTTGATTTTTGAAGTATCCAGATTTCAGTATGAATAGAAGAAAATCACTGCCGCAGCCAAGGACTATTCTCATAATGCTTTTACAATACATTTTTCAATACAAACCTAAATATTTCATTTTATTTTGACAATGCTGTGTCCTTTTCCCAGTCTTCATGTGAGGCCAGGAAGCTGCTGGCTTTAGCTTCATCCCTGCAGTACAGATATGAAGAGGTCTTTGTCTAAAACTCACTTTTTTAATCATTTATTCTTTACACTGATTTACAGCAGCAACTCATAATCTGTCATTAATGCCCAGCTCTTCATTAACACTTGAACGCCCTGCAGGACACACTGCAAGCTGTGAGGTGTTGCTTTTAAGTGGTGAATAGTATTAGCAAGCTGCTGGTAGACACATGGGTACACTGAGGTTGTCTGGCATCGAGGATCCGTTTAACTGAACTCAGACCTGGTCCAGTCAGGACCACATTCATTCACATGAACTGGAGAGTCTCCAAACAGAGCTGTCCTCTAATCAGTGAACACGCGCAGAATCATTCAGTCAGTTCCCACATTTATTGGCAAAACATCATTCAGATCACTTGGCCACCGGTGCTGCTTATTTTCCAGAGAGGCAACACATCATCATCGTCATCATCATCACCATATGATAGATGGAGAAATGTGGCTCATAGGTCATGTGTTGGATTGAACCCGTGGGCGGAGTAGAGGATCCTTCACTGACTATTAGTATCTTTTGTCGGAGAGGACTGACCAATGTCAGCTTTTACTGTACGTCAAAGGCTGAGCTGTGTGTGTGTGTGTGTGTGTGTGTGTGTGTGTGTGTGTGTGTGTGTGTGTGTGCGTGTGTGTGTGCGTGTGTGTGTGTGTGTGTGCGTGTGCGCGTGTGCGTGCTTCTGGCAGAGGCGACCGGCTGCACTTTAGTCCAGCGTTTTGTAGAATGGTAGAAACACAGCTGTTCCACAAACGAGTGGGCAGCTGCAATAGTGAATGACACTGCAGCGTCAGACGCGTGGGAGGAGGGAGGAAAATACACTACTGTAAATGGATATTTCCTGCTTTTCTGGTCGTCATGGTGACCTCATGACTCACCCACAGTGTACCTGTAGCTGTGTTGTATTATTTATTTATTTTTGAGATTGTAAATTCACAGTTGGCTATGCACTGCTCATCATTTCCTCTGTTTTATATTGTACGCTCGTGTGTCGACCAAGTCCTACTGTATATTCCATGTTTATTTTCTCATCAGGAAATGACTATTTTACTATTACCTTCTTTATGCACAGCTTTAGTCGAGCTTACGAGGGGGACAGTGGTCTCGTAAAGTGCAATCCTAGCTGCTGCAGGTGTAGTAACCGTGTTTCTTGTCCCAATCAGTTGCATGTTGGTGACGTGTTAAGATGTGCAGCTAGTAGCATTAACCCTCCCTGATTATTTAGGTTGAAAATAAAAAGAAAATGTCTGTTGATCTTGTTATGTTTATTTATTGGTTAACTACAGGATCCCTTTTATAACTGTTTTATATGTTTTCATGTTTTGTGATTGTTTTACCTTTTCTGTTTGGTTCAATTATTTCAGATGACAGATATGTTTTGGAACTATAAAATATCATGCTTGAAAGTAAACTGGTCCAAATCTATGTGTCTCAATGAATGGTGTAAAACATTTCTGCAGAGATGTCTGTTTTCTATCATAAATCAAAGTTGTGGTTCTTGATTGTGATTGGCTCCTTTAGACACACACTTGTAATCACATTACACCAGCGTCACGGCACCACTCACACAGTTCATAGTGGTGGAGATAAATATAGGGAAAAAAGACAAGAAATTACACAAGATACACAGCCAGGACTGTGTAGTGTGAGAGGACTCAGCATAACTCTGTGCTGCCAAGATAAGTGAGGATAAATGTAAATATACCTGCAGTACTAATGACACCAAAATTAAAATGAAAGAAAATACTGAAGGAATCTGCCTGCATCATTAAATATACCTTTTTAGAGTCAGATAAATGTTAATCTTGAACCAAGCTTTCAGGTAAACGGCTGATGGAAGACATGGGTATTTGTTAGTACTAACATAAATTACACATAATCCTAAACTAATAAACTCTCCTGACATTTGATGTTTACTTTTTTGTACAAAGCATCTAAAGCCCAAAATAGTGATTTTTTTTTTTTTTTTTTAATCACAGCAGTATTCGTGTGTGTACAAAATACAAGCTCATACAAGATCATAACTTGTGCGAAAAGAACAACAGAAAAAAAAAAACTGCAGTTCAGTAGCTGTTTATTTTAAAAAACTTGACTGGGTACGTGTAATATCCACCAAGGATGAACTCAGACAATTTTGATGGTCAAAGGTCAGGTTTACTTTGACTTCACGGAACAGATTTTTGGCCTTAACCTTTAGAACCACTGGTCTGCATTTTTATTTATTTATTTATTATTAATTTATCTACTTCCCAGATAAAAATGTGCTGCATCTCACATACTTTGATAAAATGAGGTGGAAAACAAATAAGTGCTTTTTGGCAAATATTTTAATATCTATGTTATAGTATTACTACATATATACTGTATACATAGGTTTATCCATATTAAAACAACAGATTTATAAATCGTACACTAGTTCGAAGTCAGTGTATTCTAATGTGCAGTGTTTGAAATAAACTCAGGCTCTAGTTAATGCATAGAATTTCACATTATGACCCAATACTGTATCTTAACTTTTATCCAACCAGAACTTTAGACTTCATCTTTTTTTGTATTGACCCAAATTTGGTAAAGTTTCTGGGAGCATTTTGCTTGTAGACAGTGTCACCAGAGAACTGTATGACAGGACAGTGAACACACCAGACTATTTAGGCTGTAATTCATAGTAAAGTCATTTTCAAGGCTGTGAAAAAAAAAAAAATAGGACCAATGTCCCTGTATCTCACCCGCATTTTCTATCAAGACTCAATAACAAGTTGAATTTGTGAGGTTGTCAGCTTCTGTCTATGTTAAGAGTCCTGTGGTCTTGATGCAGGATCAGTCTCCCAATAGAAGTGGGTGGGACTTTCACTGGAGGAGAACTCAACTAATTAAATGAAAGTCCATATAAGACTTCCCATCAGTGCTCAGTAGTAACTATATTGGTATCTGTGACCATTTCCTATCTATAATCCATCTAAATATGGCCCATTATATGTACTAATATAAAAATTCATAAAAAACCAACATTTCTGAAAATTGTGAATAGACATTGTCCCAAGGAAGCTACCTATAAAATCTGAAATGAATCTGACCAGTAGTTTGAGGGGAGATTGTTGAAATGTAGACATTAGTGACCTTGAGTTTGACCCATCAAGGTCACTCAAGGTCAAAGGCGACGGACCCAAATGCATTATAAGTTGTAAGTAAAGGCACATTTTTAATATTTCAAAAATTCTTAAAAAAAAAAATCTCAAAACTGTGAACACTTTTTGTAGACAATGTTGC
>JAPQRP010000013.1:8346527-8367185 GCA_037367295.1 Apogon hyalosoma | reverse complement strand
GGGGGGGGGCGCCCCTGGGGCGGGGGCTCCGGGGGGGGGTGGTGGGGTGCCTGGATTGGGGGCTGGTTACTGGAGTGGCGTCTGGGTGTGGCACAGGGCTGGGGGGTCGGGGAGGTGGGAGATGTGGGTGAGTGGCTGGACTGGGGTCTGCTGTTGGGGCTGAAGGACTGAGAGGAGCCTGAGGAGGTGGCATGGTTCGCTGAGTTACAGGGCTGACTGGGAGGGGGGTTGGTCGGTTTGGGAGGAGCAGGAGCCTGTTTCTTGGTAACTGCAACAGCATAGAGACAAACAGTGATTCAGCATGAACAGATGATACATCATGTCACATACATATTTACATATATACAAGTGATACAATTATGAAGTGAATGAGACAAAAACAAATAAACCAGAAGCTAAATTCCATCCAACTGCTCTGACTGTAGCTACCTTGGCAGAAGATTGTTCTCTCTGGATGCTTTCCTATAATATCAGTTTTATTTACATAGATACATCCAATGTGGGCTAAGACAGCAGGACAGATATTTATTACACATAATTCACCACATAATGAAAATTAATAACCAGGAAATAGCTGAGTAGAGAGTCTCATGATCCCTCATAGATAGAAATACATGAGACAATGTACTGTATACTATGGAACAACAGATTTATCATTTGAAAAATAGGAGAAACAGGGCATTTACATAATTTTATTATGTATCCATGTGCTTCAAATGAGGTACAATAATGTTTTCTTTCTTTCAGTACTGAGGCTGAGATAAAGGACTTCACACTGAACTGAACAGAAGACCCTTCCCTTTCCATGAATCCAAGCCAAGAATCAAAAGGGACAACCATGGATATTAAAAGACCTGCAGATCTGTAATACTGTAAAATCACTCAGCTTAGCCTCTTCTTTACTATTTTGTACATCACCTTTCCTATGAGAGACTAAAACGTTCCCTAAAATGTATGCTGTGTCCTGGCAACTAAAGGTCCTTGTAGAGATGTCTTAATGTGTCCCAGGATATTGCTTGGATTCTTACCTCTGCGCATCATATGTGGACTGGGCCCCGTGGGTCCAGCCCCGGGGTTCCCGGTGCCCAGCTGTCCTGCAGCCTGGCCTCCTCTTTCAGAGCCATTCCTCTGCAGCAGAGGAGTGGGGATGGGTGTGGAGTCACGCAGCTTTGGGTTGCTTTAGAGATACAAAGAGAAAGACGACGCTTTTAAACCTTTGACCTTTTATAAAATGCAGGATTCTGCTCATGCAGCTGCCTCAAGGTTAGATCAAATGCAACCTAGTTGGTAAAGATAACATTCACAAATGTGATGTCTGTGGGAGCCTCATCTAAATGTACCTTCCCAATAGAGTCTGTAGGACCAAAAGAATGCTGCGCTCAATAGTGTTATCTGTCTGGATATGAATGTTGTCCTTTCACCAGCTAAGTCAAAGACACCCTTCAGCTGTTGCATAACAGGCACAATGTCCAGGCTTCTCAAAGCGGTTCAGGCCAGTCAGTGTGAATTTCCTGCTGATTTCAGTGATTTAGGGAGGAAAACAGAGGGTTGGGAAGAGGAGAGGCCCAGAGTATGACTGTTAACAGAATCACAGTGGCCATTGTTGTGCATTTTCTGTGGGCTGAACTCAGACATAGCAGTGACTGGTGGTGTAAGAAAACTTGTGGTTTTGCAATAGAAACACAAACAGTGGAAGAGAGGCCCATGCTTCAAAGGCCCAGTGGGTAAGAGTTAGGGGGATTTAGGAGGATATAATTGCAGAAATGGAATACAATATTCATAATTATGTTTTCACTGGTGTTTGACCACATAAAAATGAGAACCTCTGTGTTTTCATTACTTAAGCCCTATTCCTAGCTTATTTTTATAACCTGGGGACCAATGCTAAACTGTGTTTAGTGCACCGTTTTTACTCAGGGAAAGTGAAGCCTGTGTTTTGCTCAAATTTCCTGACATTATCCTTCACATCTAATGTCAAGGCTTACTACGACTATGGTCTACCACTTTTAGATAACAGCTGACCAGTTGAAAGTTCATCCCACCTGCGACAATGCATGTCATCCACCTGATGAGCTTTGAGATTTTACTGCTCTGAATTTGATTAAATCTTTCTATGGATGGATCTCCATGCTATGTGAGCCATAAGAACTTTTAAAACTATAATTTCTTTTGAATTGGCAGCACCCCATCCATAATTCTACACCAGGCACCAACGAGGTTGAAGAAATGTGCAGATGAAATGAAAAATGTTTTTTTAAATAGCATTAGGATGATCACATCTGTGTTGTTTAAATATTTTCAGTAATTTTCATTGGAATTACAGTCGTACCAGATTCACATAGATTTATCATCAAAGGTGATCTCCACGATTATTGCAAATTACCAAAGGTCCTGAGGTAGTGTTAGTCTAGTGCAGAGGTGGGCAATTCATTTTCTTATGGGGCCACAAGAGAAACTTTGACAGTTGAGGCTATGTGCAATATATATCTAATATATATTAAAATGTGGAGCACAGAAAACTATTTTATGAGTATTTACTAAAACAATTTTGAAAACGTGCAAAACCAGCTCTATATTAACTTTACATGAAAAACAATAAATGCATCCTGTTTTGTTTGCATACCTCAGTTCTTTTTTTTTTTCTTTACCTCTTACTTCAGTGAAGAAATACTTAGAAGTATGTCTTGTTAAAAACTCTGCATTCTGAATCAATCTTTATTTTTTCATCTTCATGGGCTGAAGCTCATTAATAAACCAATCAGTGCATAAGCCTTAAGCTAAGTACAGAGAGTAGGCATGAAAAAGAAGTTAGTTTAGCAGATCCATAAAATAAAAACAGTGCTGTTGTATTGGTCGCAACTGTTACAATGATATATATTTGCACTGACTACTAATTTGGAAATTACCTCATGCAGGCCAGTCAGGGTCAGCCAGGTCTGGTCTAGTGTGAATAGGCCTTATGCTGCATTTCCACTACATGGAACCAGTTCAACTCGGCTTGGCTCGACTCGACGCAGTATTCCTGGAGACCATTTCCGTTACAGGATACTACCCACTTTCCAGTACCTGTTTGTCATAGCAATGCGGCACCTTACTTCCGTGTCTTCTGCTCAGGGAATTGTTGATAAACTCACTCGTTGCATGTTGTCTCGTCTGAATTTTTATGTCGGCCACCAAGGACTGAATGTCCTCAACTGACCATGGTGTAGTTTTGGGCTGTCATCATGCAGATTAATGTACTGCTATATTTACTGTCAACTTCCGCATCTGTATTTTGTACAATGGTGGGTCACAGAGACAACTGCCTGACCAATCAGTGTCTGCAGTGTTTATACGTCACGTTTTAGTATCGCTTGGAACCTCGACGGAGGTGATACCAAAAAACTAGCACCGGGTACCAGATTCCAGGTCCTTTTTCGTAATGGAAATGCTAAAAGGCCGAGCCGAACCGAGTCGAGTCGGTACCATGTAGTGGAAACGCGGCATTAGAGTGACTCGTGACCTACTATGCTTAAAACTTCAGTACATAATACTTTAATGTTGCCACTGGACAAAGATTTCATAATTTCCTTTCAGCATGTTGTAATTTAAGTGGTCAGAAAGGTAACAAGACAGCTACCTCCTTATCTGGACTCTATTTTCAGGCTGTACGAAGGTTTTACTGCTCTACTCTGTGGCTTGACACTGAAGCCTGGAAAAGTGGCTTCACTTTCCCACAAATGTGAAAAAATGTGTCAAAATTGACTCATTTGCTGTGGAGGAGGGAGCTGCAGAAGGAAGGTGTGGAGTTTCCAATTCTGGAGTCTTTTTTTCACCCATTTTCAACCCCTCCAGCTTTAACTGTGGAAAAGAGTAAATAATATTTCTAAAAAGCCCAAAAATTGAAGGTACAAACACCAGCTCTAACCAGTTTTAAGTGAGGTTTGGGGTTCAGTTGGTTACAATCTGCAACTTCAACTTGAAAAAAGTTCTATGTTTTTAAAGACCTTGTCTATTTTTGGCTCAGGTACTAATGCCTTATTACAATATGAACACAATGTTATTTGACTGGATCACATGCCGTGTCATTCCCACCAACAGCAGGCAGGAAGGGAGGGAAGCAGCCCTTACCTGAGCTCCTCTGTGTGCTGGGCTAGAAGCTGCTGAGCAGCTGCCAAAGCGGCCAGACTCTGTGCCAAGCTATGCTGAGAAGGGTCGGACCCTGAACACCCTGATGGAGCTTGTTGTGGCTGGGGCTGTGGCTCAGCTGAGGCCTGGGGGACCTGGGCAGCCCCGTGCCCCTGCCCTGCAGCCTCCACAGGGGGTAAAGGAGGCTGGAAGGCAGGTGAAGTGTGCTGCTTTCTACCTAAGGTGTTACTGCCTCTACGAAGGGTGTGGTCCGAGTGCTTGTTAGGGGTGCTATAGAGCAAGAGCAGGAAAACAGTGAAGGAGAAAAACACAAGAAACACCACAGTACTGATCAGAAATTGGCTGATTAGAACAGAGAATCACCATGATCCAGAAGAAAAGTCAGTGTTAAGACAGTGTTAAGGACCAGATTACAATCAAATTTGCCACAAGAGGGACCCAGAAAAGCACAACTAGATTAAGAATTAAATTGGAAAAATGAAAGTCCACCTGCTCCTGGAAATTATGAGAAAGTGGTTACTGACAAAGACTAAAAAGGAAGAAGAACTGAACAGAATCTCTTACTTGTCTTTGCGTGTTGAGTCATTCTCTGGTCCCACCATACTGCCAGGACGTTTCCTCTCAATGGTGCCACAGTCATAATCGAGATGATTGTTGTGGTTGGATGCAGGAGTCGGCATCACAAACATGCCAGATACATTAAACTCCACATCTGAAAGAGAAGGCAATATGTAATGAGTGGAGGAATAGGTGTTGAAATGCACTGCATTAATTTATATATTACATGTCAGTGTTGCAGATGTTTTTCTATACTATCAGCAGTATTTGTACTATTTCAAATACTGCTCGGAGTTTCATTGACAGTAATGCATCAGTTTCTTTCAAGTCATCATATTTTGTAGTGTCACGGTCCTGTCATGAACCCAGACAAACAGTCCTGCTTCAGCTTTGAGACAATAAATTTTTCAGTGACTCCAACAGGGTTTTTCATCTTAAGAAAAGGAGAACAACTTTGGAACTGTGTCGTTTTCACTAATAGAAACCAGGAACAGACCGAAAAATTGTAATCTGAAAAGTGGCTAAAGCTGTCAGACAAATGTAGACAAATAACTAGTATAAATCTTTTTTAATCGTGTCTTTTCTTATATAGTGAAACATGTTAAAACGCTCATATCTGACGAATTCTTTTACAGCCCTGCTTAAGGACACCTAATTTTCCCATGTGCTGCAGTTAAAGGGCACACACTGGCTCTCGATGTTGGACAGGTGACATCTGCTGACTACGGTCCCAATAACAAAAAGCACGGCCCTAATAACAAACTGCACCATTCCATCTTTTTGGTTAGTAATTTGAACCAAATGCACAAAAGACAAAAGATGACATTGAATGGCTAAAAGGAGGCAGATGTTGCCATTCAACAGCCAGTTACACGTGTTTGGCAAGACGAGCACCACAAAATGAACACTTGGCAGGAAGTCAAGTCTCAGTCTTGACAGATGCCCCTATTCAGCTTTAAATTCATTCTTAACTGGCATGTAAGCCATATGCCCTTTCATCTAGCTTGTTTCCCCACTGATAGAGGCAGCATTCCACTCAATTGTTTATTGTTTTGAGGTGAGGGGGTGGTTAAGACAATTTTTCACATTTTTAACCCTTACAGAGGGGCTCTACAAACACATAACTTATAACACTGTTTGAAATAGTCTCTGACTGTCTGTGAAGCTTCAACCATTGAGGCTGACCAGGGCCATTCACATTTCACTATTTTGTGCTTCCTTGTCTCTTCAGTCCAACCTCTTCTGACCTGAAAATCAGTAGTGAAGGATAGTTCAAGACCTCCACAAAGGACACAAATGCTCCTTGATCCTCTCTCCTTTTCACTGATTGACACTTGAGACATTTAGAAGAGGCAGGACGCATGGGTGGACCACACAAACATTGTAGGAACAGGTCCCTGCTGATGAAAACTGATCTGTATAATGCACATGTTCACATTCATAATTTTCAGCATATAGTCTTATTTTATTTCAAGTTAAAATGGGTTAATAGTTTTGACAATTTTGGTTAGCTTTACAGAAAAGCATCCTTCATAGACATACTTTTTACTTTTATTCTTACTTTGATCACATTTCTGGGCCTGTACTTTTTCACCTTTACTACAGTAAAGAAATTGGATAAGTACCTGAATAAAACAAAGTGTATATTTTTGACAACTCTAAACATAGTAACAGACAAGTGACAACTATGCCGCATGCCATATTTTTAACTGATGCTCTGACGGAGGGATGTCTCATTTATTAAAGGTCTTCTACTTGGACTTCTCTCACGTGAGGTTAGAACCTACCCTCTGGAAAGAACCAGTCGGCATGCTGGATGATGGGCTCTACGATGGCCACCACATGCACAGAGGTAGCTGCAGCCATCTCAGCCAGGCTCCTGGGTGTAGACAGATACATGTGCACAAATTATATGCTTTTCCAACATAATGAGCTACTTTATGAAGGGAGCTAAAATAACAGTGTGTCCACCACCATTATGGACTATAGTTTTGCCTCCCAGAGATGAGGATTTTCTTGTTTACAAAGTAACCAACTGGTAGGTTGTAGCTGTTTCTCCCCTCTCACCCTTCAGTCTTGGCCCAGAGTAGATTGGGTCCCAGTACGATAGCAATGTTGCTGGGAGTCATTTTGTTCACCTCACTCTCCTGAGCCAGCTTGGCTAGAAACTTCACCAGATACCTGCAGGCAAAAGGAGGATTTCATAAGTTCTGCGTTGCTTTTACCATTGTTTTTCTACTTTCATTCTGTGTATGTATGAAGAACAGCAGTGGCTGACCTCAGGTTGGTTTTGTTGTTCTTTGGTAGCTTATCACATGCGACCCAGAGTGCCTGCAGCCTCTTGTCTGAGTCTGGCACACTAAAAAGTTAAAAAAAAAAAAAAAAGGAGGATTAACCAGTTTCCAGATGGCCAAATGACTCAAATTAAACATCCCACCATCCATTGTTACAGTACACAGATAGACCCATTTAATAATAGTATAGATTATTCCTAGTGATAGTTTTATGAGCCTTGCCTAGACGCCTGGATCCATTCATCATAAAGCTGGTAGGTCATTAGAGGTTCAGGGAGTTCCCTCAGGTAGGACTTCAGTGCTCCTAAACAACCACAGGCATTTCAACATCAAGTCAGATGTAGTTTAAGAATATAATACATACTGTAATGCAGTTATGACAATGAAAACAAAATGTCACTGCAGTAGAATGTACTGTATATATAAACAGGATTTTTTTCGTTAATCTACATCACTGTCTCAGGCCAGAATTATGTTGTGCAAAGGTTACAATGACTGTATGTACGCAGTTTTCAGTCTGTGTCAACACACAACTGTACAGGAAATATGTAAACAGGATTTAATGACATCCAGAAGAAACAGCTGCATTATTCCTTTATCCCAGGTTTCATTCAGTGTCAAATATTTCTTATTGTTTGGGCAACTTTTTGTCCAGAGAGCAGAGGTCACGCTGAATACTGGCTTCTGCCTATAGGTGCCCTTTATTTGTGGTTTTGTGTGTTTTTAATACTGTGCACATAAAGTATTTCCTGTATTTTCTTGTTTTATCTTAATAAAGTCATATGGTCTTTACAGCCTGCATAATATTGCAGAAGGTACAACATTTGGTTTAGTTACTTAAAAATCCAATAAAATAAAATACACTGAAAAAAATTATATTCTTTTGGGAAGTACCAGCAACAGCGTGAGGGTCAGAGTAAAATTCCTCCAGTTGTGAAGTGGAACAGTCCAGCGCTGCTTTTAGCTTCTTTAGTTTCGAAGCCCCTGCTGCGATTCTGAACAGACCCTGAAACACAAACGAACACAGGCAGAGACAAATAAACAACAGAACACTGAAGATAAATGCAGGGTATTCAACCCCCCCATGCTTCCAGTGAAACCTACACACTCACACACGCTTTCTATTACAGATAGGCTCTGTGGAAATCCACTAAATAAAGTACCAGCTGCACATAATGAAACCTTGAAGCAGGCAAACAAACACACCCACCACTCACGGCGCTGCACAGCTCTTTACTTTGACACATAAACAAAGACCGTCTTCACACCATAATGACACACACTGGACTCACCAGGGAATGAATAGGCTGACAAACAAAACACTTGCACTGTCTCTACCTTTGTTGCACAAACACATACACTAACACAGAAATCTGATTTATGAACAAGTTTATGACAAGTAGATTCTATTGTAATCTAAATTTGTTTGTTTTTTTGTTGTTTTTTTTTTTTTTGGGGGGGGGTCAGACTCTGTCCATAAATCCCATCTGCAGCAGTACAACTGACAGTATTTCTGGAAGCGGGAAAGCGACATTTCCAGAAACATAGGAGTTTCCCATTTACAGCTGGTCTATCTGTTCATCTCCTTGAGTCTTAAGAAGTTCATGTGAACAAACAACTTAAGGTTTGGTTTGAATTATGGCACTGACCAGAGGAGTCAGTCATCGTATCCACAGCTCCCTGTTACTTTTAATGAGCGCCAACAACACTCCTTTCACTCATATGGTGAGACAAGGAGAGCAAAACCAATGAGCAAAGAATACAGGGATGGACTTGTAGCTTGATAAGATGTGGCCTCTTTTGCAATTCATACACTTTTCACCACAGCCGGCTGATAAAACTAACAAAGGCTCTATTTATCAAGTCAGAATATGTGCTGTGTAAAAGGTTTATTCCTCCTGTCCTTCACTCCTTCATGACGGTTACCTCCTCCTTCATGCCTGTCTCCAGAAGCATCATGACACAGGCCTCAATGGGTAGGGCAATCTCCCTGTTGCTCCTTTTCAGGTGTTCGTCCAACCCGGTGCCAAATGCAGGCTTCTCTGTCCATGAGTCTAAACACAAAGAAAGCAATTCATGGTAAACAAAACAGCTCTGGTACATCATCTCCGAAAGGTCAGCTTAACATTTATGGTTCGCATTTATTGGGGAAGTCTATTAAAACAAAAGGAATTGACGATGTGTGTTTGTATTCATGTGAAGAGCTCCTCACTAAAAATATGCAAGAAGCTCAGAAAAATTAACTGTAATTGCATTTTGATGCATGTTGCTCAAGAATTTAAGAAATGACATCCCAAAAACACATTGTAAAGAGATGTTTGCAAGTCTTCTCTTAAACTTTTTCAAGACCAAACATGCATCGCCATGAGGCATTATTGTGGGACACAATTCGTTTGACTAGTCGATTGAAAAAGCAGCACTGGCCAAGAACTCAGAGCCTGTCACTGGTGTGGATGACAGGTTTCTGGGTCAACAGCCCTCCCTCAGGCCAGGTCCTAACCAGTTCTCACTCCCCCTACAGGGTGCTGTAAAAGGAATAATAACAACAACTACCACATGCTTAAACCCAGGAGGAGGGACTGTTGAGATGCTTTTCTGTGTTTATAGTGTGTAATTGAACAGGGAGGCCAAGGAGTGGATGTGGGAGGTAGGAGGGCATAGGAGCAGGAAAGGTGGGGGCTGCAAACCCAGGTGGGTGTGATGTGAGAAGGGTGGGGGCGTGTGTGTGGAGTTTGTGAGTCATCGCCACATGCTGATAGACCAGGCTTGTCTGGTTTAGACCACATGTTTAGAGCAGAAAAAAACAAGCCCCTTGAACATAACCATCTTCAAGACTGCAGAGGAAAAAAAAGTGAGAGAGCTTGGTGAAAAGACAAAGGAAAAATGATTACTTTAGGAGAGCAAAGTGGTGAAAACAAAAGGCTATTCTTTAATATCCGAGTCTCATTTGTGGCTTTCAACAACCACAACTGAGGCAGTGGTAGTCTACAAGCTAGACCAACACACCGGAGTGATGGGACTGAACAGTTCAGTAGCTGGTTGGAACCATGAACATGTGAAAAATACACTACGTCTCCTTAAAATGCAACTTCAATTCTCAGAGCTGAACAGAAAAAGACTTGCATAAAAGGACACCAAACAAAACAGGAGGCAAAAAAGCAGGTCACTGAGAAAAAGGTGTAAACCCATCAAGAGGTCACCACCTGGGGTCATTTTGTATGTACAGCTCTGGAAAACATTAACAGAACACTGCTTTTACTGGCTATAGGTATGTGTTTGACATACACTGCATTTTTTTTTCTTCTATAAACTACTGATATTTACAACCCCATGTAAGACACAGTCCAATAGTTGAAACAGTATGGAAAATGCAAATTTAAAAAGATCATAATACAAATGAGGCATTCGAAAGAGGTCAAGTCCTTCAGGAGTAAAAATGGACGGAGTCAGTTTCGCTCACAAATGTGTTATAAAATTATTGAAATGTTTGCTATCAAAGAAAGATAAGAAGAGGTTTGGAAGAAAATTAAAAAGTTCAAGGAATCTGAATGCATTTCAACACACAAAGGCCAAGGGCTCAACACAAAATATGAAATATGTTTTGTCCCTACTGTCTACAATGAAATGAGTCAAAATACATTTTAATGGAACCATATTCCTTTGTAATTTACATGTTCTATTGTGTTCCAACTACTTCTTAAAAAAAAAAAGCATTTTCAGACTTTGAATACTGCAAAGAATTTCAGTTTAAACAACACTTCATGTTTTAAGAGTTTTAAAAAAATAAGAATGTTTATCTATCAGTATATTTTACACACACATAAAACAAACATAACATGCTGCGCACTAATACCCCTCGGCCAGAACAGACAGACGGACAGACGACAAAATGATTACAATACCCTTTCGGCCAGTGGGCTGAGGGATAAAAACTGAAATTCATCCTCTGCATTTATCCATCACTAGCTGAAACATGCAGGAACACCACACACTGCAGACTAGGATGCCATGTCAGGTGTCTGGGGAGCAAATGAGGGGTGAAGTGCTTTGCTCAAGGGCACATCAGCCAACAATTTCTCTGCCGATCTGAGGAATTGAGCCGGTGACCCTTCTGTCATAAGCCGATTGTCCAACCTTCTAGGTCACAGCTGACCCCAGTTTAGACACTGGAGCCATTTTTCTCATGTGATTAATTTGTGTTTCAGTATATTTTTTTCCCAGTGTTTTATGTTGTTTTATGAATAAATGCCATCATCTAGTCATGTTGTATGGAACAATATTGTATCACAACAATGCCCAACAATTCAACAGTCAGAATAATGGGTAACTTATGTGACATCATATGACCACATGCATAGGAACAGAATACACTACAGCACACACAGGCTGCAGATGGGAAGTCCAGGTGATCATCCTGACTACGTTATCATATATGAAGAATTAAAGGTGCTGTATGTAGGAATTATGTTCCAAGTAATCATAAAATGGCCCTGATATGCCACCAGACAGTAAGGAATCATGTTCATTTCAAGTACTGATATTTTTATTTATTTATGCATTTGGCAGACGCTTTTTTCCAAAGTGACTTACAGGGGAAAGTCAATAATCAAGCTTTAGAATAAAATACAAGAATAGATTAAAAAAATAAAACAGCTGTACAGTTAAAAAACAAAGACTAAAAAGCACAATGATTGAATAAAATGCAAGAATAGATTAAAAAGAAATAAAAACACTGACAGTAGTAGTCCAGCCAGAATATTCGCATTTGAAAAGCTACGTGTCAGCCCCTAAATAGTGTTTATGTTGTCATTTTGTGTTCTGGTTGATGCTCCGCCCATCACCTATCTACCAATCACCAAGTCAAAAGCATTTCAGCATCCAGGTTGCCAGTTCCACTGAGCTGCATCTGGAGCATTTCTGATCACAAATGTCTGACGTTACTAAACCTAAAAGGCCTCTTATCATTCCCAAATATGTCGTGATAAAGTGAGAAACAAAACAAGGATATGTACAGGAGATGCTTTTGAAAAATGGAGACAGCTGAAAGCGGAGCAGAATTTGAAGACCGACGTCGGCTTTCCTGTGGTGTCCTTTGGCTTTCAGTGGCTCTTACTGGGTGGTGAGATTGCAGACCTGGGTGTTTTCTCCCAGGCAAAGCTGAGGTGTGTTCTACCAGGCCGAGCACCCAGTGAGACGAGCCGCGGGGCAAGACAAGCCAGGGACAGGGCCGTGGTTTGAGCCACAAGCCGAGCGCCAAGCCACCAGATGAGCCATGGGCCGAGCTGGGTGTTGAGCTGCCGGATGAGCCACGGGCCGAGCCGGGAACCGAGCCACTGGACGAGTCGCCGGATGAGCTGGGGGCTGAGCCACCAGACAAGCCGCCGGGCGAGCCGGGTGCCAAACCACAGGACGAGCTGCGTGCCGAGCCGCGGGGCGAGATGGGGGCCGAGCCACAGGGTGAGCCGGGGGAGGAACTGCAATGTCTTCTCCCAGGTAAAGCTGCACTCTTTTCTACCGGCACGGGCCTGGGTGAAGACACCACAGCCCGGGTGAAGACACCACAGCCCGGGTGAACAGACCATAATCCGGCCACAGGAGAAAACACCGCGGCTCAGTCCCAGGAGAAGAGACTGTGGCCCAGGGGAAGAGACTCAGTGTAGGACTCGTCACTTGCCATGGTAGCTCCATGTAGTAGACGCTCATGCTGGATCTGGCAACCCCTAATCTGGGGGGAGGGGGGGTACCACACTCTACAGTATTTTTAATGTGATTGCAGTACCAGTTTTGGCCACAATCCTACATACAGCACCTTTAATTGACACAGCCCTTTCATCAAAAATAATGTTGCAACTCTAGGAAAATCACATCAAGGCAAACATGATTAGTTTTGACCGGAAATATTACTAGTGAATATTTTGCCCCTTTGGGTCACTCATTTGGTACGCCCCAGTGTGTAAAGGCCTTTAGGAAGTGTTCATAAATCAATATGTGGTACAATGACCCTGCTTTACATTGTTCCTGGTGTGAAAATGCATGCAGTTCAGCTTTGTTTGATGACTTGTGACTACCCATTTTCCTCTTGATCACATTCCAGAAGTTTTCACTGGAGTTCATGTTTGGAAATTAGGACTTGTCTCTTAATTTGTCCAGAGCTATATGTCTTTAATGACCTTGTATAGTTTTGTGTTACGTGAGTGTGTGAGTATTTCACCTTGTTGATCCTGGATAGTTGGCAGGACACTCTCCAAAACAGTGAGAGACTTCCTGTGGTAATCAGCTTGAGCCTCTAAAAGCTAAAAGAAAAAAAAAGACACAAACAGTGTGTCTGTGCTTGTGTTGGGGGTGCAGAATAAAATAAGACAAGCAGTAAAGTACATGACTGCAAAGTAAATAAAGTGGCAGGCCAAGTCTCTGGTCCCCAGTCACTCTGCAGCTGCAAACATTCCCACAGAAACCCATGCAGACGCATGTACGACCTGATACGCTGAACTTACTGTTACAAAGTAGCGGGCATAGTCCCCTTCTTTAGAGAAAAAACTGTACATGTCTGCAGCGAGTTGATCCTGTGGGAGAAACACAGATGGTAAAACTATGTATTATTATACAACCCCATTCAAGACCGTGTCAGAATGTACTTCACATGAAAGATTCGGTCTGAATATCAAAAATAAACTGTGATTTCAGGTGGCACAAGGATAGGCGTTGGCCTAATCCACTGCTCTGTGCACTGTGTGAGTCATTAATCCTCCTGTTGCTTGGCAGAACTCAATGGGACTGGAAGGGAAGACTGGTGAAGGGGAAACACAAGGCCATGTGCTTCCTGGACTGAAAACCTGCCACATGAGGCAGAGCTGCACATTGAGGCTCACCACTGACTCAATTCAGTAGATGCGAACGCACAGCGCTGACAGGGCGTTTTAGTCATTTGTGTGCGTCAGCGTACTGGGTCAGAGGGCTCCAGGGTCTTTATGGTCATCTTGTTGACAGGATATTTTTCACAGTAAAAACACATTTCCAACTTCTTACTGCACTATAAATACCTTTCAGTGACTCTCTCCTTCCAATTCTGACCAAACATGAATGATATTAAACACTATCATCACACAAGTTTGATGTGATATTTGGACTGGATGAGCAGCAGCTATGAAAAAGGATTTTCATCTCACTGAATAAAGAAAATAGAATCATTGCAATTAATGTCAAATTAATCAATGTCAAAGTACTGCTGTGAAGGAAAAATATGCCCATACATATGTTTATTTCAAGAATATTTTTCACTACTGTTAGTGATTTTTAGGCCAAACACATTAATGACTTTCAGATGTATTTATTTATGCATTTATTACTCTGACTTAAATATTTAGTACAACGGATTTCTAATAAAGTGAAAGATATGTTCATTTCAGATAAAATTTTTCAGTGTTTGGAGGATAGGCCAATTATTAAGCTATCAGCTTTTCCCTGCCCTGTTATTGTGTCACCTATAATGATTATTTTCTTCATCTACAAAATAGAAAATGAACATCAAATTTACTTTTACTGTTTCATGAAAGATACCTATGACCACAGTGGGCATGTTTGATGCTAAATTGTCCATTGTAAAGTTTTCAGTTTTACACCAATCCCTTTGTCATTACAGGTTATTCAAGTACATAACTTTAGAGTAACCCTGAAGTAAAAAGGTGGTGTAATGCCCTAACTGCACTTCTGTGAACATGATAAACAGGATGATTACATACAGTGAGGCTCTCAGATACATACTCATTAATCAAGTCGACTTGTACTGATTGCTTATTACCTTACAAAGCTCCACTTTGTTCATGGCCTCGTCCACCTCCTCCTTGAGCAGGTCAGCTTTGGCCGTCAGTGCTTGAGTGTTTGTTCCTGAGATTATTGACTTGGTTGCCTGCAACCATCTGAGAAATATAGGAAAATGGGATGAGATAATTGCAAAGAAACACAAAGAGCACTAGATAAAGTGATGCAACAGTGAGACAGACCTTGCTCTGGCAGAATCATAGTCCAAGACCAGTTTGGCCAGCTGTTTCCTCTGTTTCAGGATGTTGGGAATGTCCACCTACCATAAAAATTATATCCAAAAAACACCAGACTGAGTCAATGTTAGGAACATGACAGCACATTAAAACAAGCAAAGGGCTCTGAAGCATTTTTAAATGAACTCGTGTTCATCTGTTGTGTTCAGAGGGTTGCTGACCTCAGCTAGCTGGCTGAGCGGATCCAGTACATCCTTTTCTATCTGCAGCTCATGTTGCATCAGTTCTGATGCCAGACGATTCTCTGCCTCACCACACACTTCCATCATCTTCCTGTTACACACAACAGCAATACCAGTATAAAGAGTCAGAAAAGGGCTTTAGCATCATAAGACAGAACACATATTCAACTCTCAGTATCACATCAGCTCCAATAAGTGTGAACTGGCAGCTCTCTGCATCTAAAGTGTAATCACACATTTTTCTGACTAAATATATTTTACACAACACATAAGGATGACAATCTGTGCTAGCAGCTATTCATCTGTCCACAGTCAATAACTGAAACAAAACCAGGTCACTATAATGTCATCACTTCTCACTGCCAAAAGCCCCAAACCCACAGTGGACTGGGGACATGGATATTCTTCTACATTTCACTAAGATCATGAATCAGAGGTTGGGCCACAATGTCTCACAGGAAACCTTGAAACAGGAAAAAAAAGCAGCACATTCTAATATGACTAGATTACATTTAATTACAGGTTGACTTTCTCTTCCTCTTCATTTCCAGACACATGGCTGTCATGCTCACTTTGTAAAAGCTTCAAATTCCCCTTATATCAAATATTTTTTGTGAACTTACTGTGAATTTACACAGAATTACTTTTCATGTAAAATGGACTTTTAAACATGATTTGTGTCATCAATACTCTGGAGCCAATCGTGATCCATTACAGGCAATTTTCATTCTCTAAAAATAAAGTAGGACAGCAGGAAAAAAATGCTAAATAAACCGTTAAACTTTTTTAAATGAACACTGTCTGCAAATTGAGAGACTGTCTTTCAGTTTTTTATAGAGGTGATTAACATTTTGTTTGTGTTGGATGATAATTTGTTTCTGATGGGGATTTCACACAAAGTAGTTTTTGGATGCCTTATGACGTTAATGGAGGGGATCTTTAACTTGCATTTCTGTTTTGGGTCCCATTCAGCCCCCTCAACCTAAAAAAACAGAAATAGAAGACTGATATATTCTTGCATGAATAAGTCACATGTATCACACTACTTTTCTCTTCCTCTTTGTTTCCCGGCAGACACACGGCTCCCATGTTGAAGTTCACTTTCTAGATCCTCAACTCTAGACTATGTGATCCTGTTTCTTGTTACTTTCAGTCTCTTTCTCTTGGTCATGGTGAATGATCACTTCTCACATAAGAGAACTACTCAAAGTCCCATTAACACAAAACAAAAACTGGGCAGCCTGCTTGTCCTGAATGTGTGGCCTCATATTTCATACTCTCTGGGGTGCATCTGCTCCATATAGCAACAGTTACCAGGGAGAAGCAATTGGCTCTCTGGCCTGTCAGTCCATCACAAACTCACCCAATCAAAGAGTCTTCTCCCAGTTGGTTTCCACCTTCCACCATTGCTTGCGATAGTGCCGTCAGAGGAAGCTTTTTCTGTAGTGTACATGCGTGTGTGGAACAGGGACAAATACAGACAATCATAAGGTTTTAATGGAGAAGTAAAACTCAGCTCATGCAGCACCACGGTCAGTTTCTATAAAGACACTACTTGATGTGGAAACAATGGAAAATTCAGAGGACTTTCCATTTACAGCAGATTGAGGAGCATCACAGTACATTCACAGAGTCAGGAAGAGGAAGAGAGATCTCCCAGCTACAGGAGGAAATACAGATGTTTAAGATGCATTCAAGGGAAGTGAGACATCTATCAAATGACAATGCTGCAGCTTAGTTTTATGGCATCGGCTTGCAGTTTACAAAGATATGCAGACCTATTGTGTGTATTTAACGCTTCCTGTTTTTTTTTACAAGAGAAGTCCAAAAGCAAGATTGTCATGCACAGAGAGTCCAGTTCAAGTAAATAAAGCTGACAGATGTGGAGATGGAAGATGTGGAGGTGAAGACTAGAGAGGCTGGACGAAGTAATCGGTGTCATTACCTGACCGTTTCCTGTATAGAGGCGTGGTACGGACTGTAGTACATGATGGGTGAAGTGGAGTAGAAAACACAAAAAAAAACCATCATGTGTTGTAAGGTTTACTGCGGATACTTGATTATTTAGCCTAATTATTCATGACAGCAGCAACTCAAACCCTGTGTGGGAGGTGATATTAAACATTAGATTTTACATATTTTGCGGCAGCTGATTCATTTAGGTTATTGTAAGAGGTAAGGTAGAGACTTTGGGTATTTGAGCATGTTATATATGGGGACTGTTCATGGAGCAGATGAGCTGCACAATGTGTTTTTTATTTATTATACCTGCAACAGGTGAATCACAGGTAAAACAAGACAATTAGGTTGTGTTCTGACTTTGACAGTTTACAGTAATACATCTTACCTCCATTTTACCATGTCAATAAGCTTTGATAATTCATTTTCTCGTTAGCCTCATAGCATAATTGCCCATATTTTTTCAAGTCATAGCCAATGATGAAAAATAAAGCAGCAATATTAGGTGAGTAAAGTTACGCACTTTGGCCAAAAATACGACTTAGGCAATTATGCTATGAGGCTAACGTTTTCTTTTTTCAGTCTGCTACTTAAATCTTGGCATTAAAGCTGCATAGGACTTTCGTCACAGATTTTTCATCAAATCTGTAAAACCCAAGTCATAGTCTAAGCATCACAAATACTGTTTGTAAACACATGGCTTGTTTCTGGTGGAGTAGTACACTTAAAAATTGTTCACCGAGAGGTGCATAATCACAGAAAGACTTATGGATTCGTGATACTTAGGCTATGACTCAGGTTTTCCAGGGTTGATGAAAAATTGGTGACAAAAGTCATACACAGCTTTAAATGATGCAGGTGGCAAAAAACTATGAACATGAGAAACCCTCAAAACCAAGCTGCTTGCCTTACATATCAGTCTTCATGTGACTGATAACACTGTGCCAGCACCATGGAATATCATTTTGGAAGAGACAGAGAGCTCTTTGGGTTATCTGGATAGTTCATGAGGGATTTCTTAAAACACATCATGCTTGTGTAAGCATGTAATGCAGAGGTAGTGCCTTTGCAAAATAGTGTGGGAATAAGTTGCTTTGGTGGAACATTAGCAACACGAACACACAGATGATAGAAAGAACAAGAATGCCACCTGAAATAGTCACCAGTGGCTCATTACAACAGCCTACATCTTGTGAGCCACTGTTAATAACCTAGTCATTTCCTATATAGACCTTCTGGTAGTTTAATTTACAAGATAAGGTTAAGATTGATTTGGTGTAAAAAAGGACACCTCTTCTAAAAAGTATCACTGGATCTATTTCTACACTTGCTCTCTAAGACCTGATGCAGCTGATTATAGTGGAAAAAAGGTGTGCAGTAAATGCTCTGCCAACAGGCCACATATACATTACATGTTCAGTGAAACCAAAGCCTTAAAGAAAACTTTATTGCAACATGGCTAATGACTTACATGTCTCTTCTCTGCATCAGCGCCAATATGTCCCTGTAGACAAGACACCATTCTCTTGTGTGTGTTATGGGACACCACACGCACCAACTCCATGCGCCGTTCAATCTGAACATGGGACAAAGCATACAAACATTTTTAGACATAATTGCATGACAGAACAGCTCACAGTAAAGCTTTAAAGGTTCAAAGCTGCAGTTCAGAGAAGTTAATTCTGTGGCTTCATTTATTTTCAGAAGACAATTAAATGCATCCTGCTTTTTGCTAAACTACACTGGTCCACATCTTGCAATTGGTGTTCTGCTGAAAGTAAATTAAAACATGTAGCAGTGTGTGTGTGTGTGTGTGTGTGTGTGTGTGTGCGTGTGCGTGTGTAGAGTTTCTGCCTGACCATTTCAGCAGGATGATGGTTAATAAAGTCCAGTTTCATGCTGAGATTTGATATGTAGTTGCCTTTAGGGAGTTAGGGGTCAAAGTTCAAGCATGATTGATAAGGCTTGTCCCTGCAAAACAACGCTGGAATGTTAGCTCTAAAACACATGACTCATCGGAAGTGTCTCTATAGCAACGGTCACTGGGCTGTGACCAAGAGCTCGCCGTCCTTCAGCATTAAAAGGGCCTTTCTGATCACACAGGCTTTCCCCTGTCTGCTAGCCCAGCTACAGAGGATCTACTCTGTGCCTTTAGCCTGACAACATATAATACTGTCACTGATGGCCTGCTCAATGATGGGAGTCACATCTATTCTGGCCCAATAACAGGGGCCAACTGAAGCTGTGCAGGATTCACTGTCCTTATCATGCCAGCTGCCTGACTAGTGTCAACATTAGGCCTTGAGTAACAGTCACAAACCTATACAACAAATAATTACAAGTAGAGCTGGGCCATATACTGTATGAATTAGTACAGTGGAAATAGATTTTTTTATGCACTTAAATGTTGTTGTATACTGAAACAGCAGATGTAACACTTAAATAGGAAGCAAATTATACAAGTGCCAGCCATGCTGTGAGTGCTATGAGGAGACTTTACTCCTATTGTGATATCACAAACAGTCCCAGTCCACCTATGTAAGGCCACAGTCCCATGATTTTAATGTGAAAAGGTAGCAATGTTGTCACCATATCTGTTTATCTGAATACTTTATTCTACTTTCTACTAAGGCTGGGCGATTTTATCGATTCTGTGATATATATCGATATGTTGTTTCCCCAGAAAGAATCAATTTTTCATCCGCAAGTATCGATTTTTCATCCGCAAGTATCGATACATTAAGCTCCATTCAAATCCCTGTATTTTGTCTGGTACTCTGCTTGCCACCCATTTCTCCCGTTTGCTTGCGATGAGGTCATCCATCCGCTAGTGTCGCTGTAGAGCAGTTCAACAGGTTACCGTCTAGATACTTTCTTTACACAGACGCCGACGTCTTCCTCTTCCCGTTTACACAGTCAGAGCTCAGAGATCCAGGAGAATGGTGGTGAATATATGGTAAATCCAGCACCTTCATTCTTAAAAGCAGATTTGTGGGAGCACTTCGGGTTTAAAAAGAAGGAAAGTGATGCAGCGCCACGGTGAAATTGTTGCCCCCAAACTATACAGTTCATACAAACAAATCATCACTGTCGCATTAGCGCATAAATGAGCGTTAGGTTTCACTTTCAATTCCACAGGCAGCACAGTCCACAGTGCCCCGTACCCCACAGTATTATATGGAGGAAACCGATCAAGCCCTGCCTGCCCCCCGACCGACCAAACCGTACACGCGTGCCCCCCACCAGGCCGAACAGCACACGCGTGTACCCCCCCAGACACACACACACGCCTCGGATTCCACAGCCACACCAACAGATCAGTTCCACAGGAAACACTGTCAGTTTTGTTCACTTGTGATGCTGCTCTTTTCAAAGGCTGTAAGCCACAGTTTGCACTGTTTCAATAAAATCAAACTCATTTTCTCATCACATCTTTGATTCATTTTGTCCAGCATTTGCAGCTGTAGACTCTCTGTCCAGTCA
>JAPQRP010000013.1:8289823-8338655 GCA_037367295.1 Apogon hyalosoma | reverse complement strand
GCACACATGCAGAAGGGGGCATGTGGGTTTGGAAAATGGAACAATACTTGATAGAGTTCAATGACTGAAGAGGGATTTTTAATGTAATATATTACAAATGCAAGGGGCATCCAAAAACTTTTTTCCACCACTGTATTTCAGAAAATGACTGACAGATGAATGTCCTCCTTTGTCATAAGATAGTCTGAGCTCTGCAGAGTCAGACTCGGATCAATGATTTACCTGTAAGAGGTCATCACTGAGCACTTCTGTTTTCTCTGCTCTGTGGGTGAGAAAAAACAACAGAGAAAAAGAGATTAGCACTTACATGACAGACAAGGGTGATAAGTCACAGTAGTTCAATACACTGTTTAGTCACTGTGAAAATATCTGTTAGACAAATGATGCAGCTCCTAACAGACTGGATTCCACTCTGAGTAAAAATACTGTGAGGTATTGAAGGATAATGCCATGGGAAACTTTCAGCAGAGGGTGGGTCTCTCTTTGGTTTGTTACTATGGCACAAAACATCCGTGTGACAGACTGACTGACAGAATGACATGCAGTCTGAAAGCTGAGGCCTCTCTCTCCATGAGCTTCAGTAAAGATTTCAGATATTATTATTCTTTTCTTTCACAAGACTGTGTGGCAGACAAGTTTTGCTGACTGCTGCACCATAGGGGGCTAAATAAAGTGCTCTTCAGATCCGCCAGCAGAAATATGGAAGTTTACCCTGTCACAAATTTACAACTGCAGAGGCAGATCGGTTTAACAAAAAATAAATAATAATACAGGAGTCAGGTTTTTTTGCTGTTAATGCCCAAAACGTCTAGATTTCCTTAAGCCGGCGGCAGCATGGCTCACAGTGTCGTGCACCACCTAGCCCTGCTCTGCCTGAGCCTATTAATAGTAAACTAATAGTTAGTCCTGGAGAGGTCAGACAGATTAGATTCACTTAAAGGGAGAAGGCTGGGAAACACAGGCTCAGCTGCTTATCAATGCCGTTGCACTGGTCTGTGGCCTCTGTGCCTACTGGCTGAAGAACAACAGACACACTCAGAATAGCAACGTCAAAGATCACAGTGAACTTCGTCAGCAAATTTCAGAAATACGTAGTAAAGCTATCAACATTTGAATATACTAGATACATTTAAAGTAAAAAATTTTATTAAAAAGAAGAGATGATTGTTTACGTTCTGTACAAAGAGATTTTCATCTGGTGATAAAATAGATAATTTAACGTATTGTAAGTAACACTGGTCCAGCAGAACAATGGCCACACTTCAGAGTGATGTTTTTCTCAACATGTATTTCTCTCTCTCTTGTCAGCACTGTTGAAAGACATGGTGAAAATAATGAAGAAATATAAAATGAGGAATGCATGGTTCAGTCTTTGAAAGTCTCTTAGGCTAATGCTAGGCAATAGATGGGTTCCAACATGTTAATATAACAGCTGATGCATTCAATAAATGTCCAATATAGAGTCCAAAATACAATGTCCAAGTAAGCACATAAAGAAATATTAGAGCACAAACCATGTACCCTTTTGCACTGTTTGAACCTTGTGTAGAATTAACATTGTCATGGAGTTGTTGTGTCTCTTACCATATCCATTTTGGCTTTAACCCATAATGCCTTTGTGCCACTCATTTCTGTTCCAGTCATGTGATCAATACATAGAATATACTTTATATACAAAGCATTAATTTCAAACCAAACTTTGCTGTATAGGTCTATTTTTAACTCACCCTTTTACTAGTACTGCTGCTTTTTATGATATAATTTATGACACTTCTAATCAATTTTAAATTACCTTATAAATCCAAAAAATAATTTTCAAAAACATGAAATAAACTTTGCCACTAAAAAAACGGTCTTTTTGACAGTTCCAAGTAAAACAGCATTCTTTTTGCTGTAACATGGAGCTGTAAACCTGCAGGAGGCATATTATTAAAGCAGGCTAGTAGGTATTGCATAATGCTTACGTGCTAGCCTGCTGTAACATCTTAATTCCCTTTTTCTCTCACATGCCAGACTCTCCATCCCCCTTTGCTCTTCCTTAATCTATAGACTTTCTGTCTCTGTACTGTGACCCAAAATGAAGACTGAGCAGGTAATGTTGGATTTGTTGGTTTTAACTAATGTGCAAACTTTTCCGAGCTCAGTATTGTAATTGAAGTGACATGCAGACAGTCTCTTGCCTGCATTTTGGGTAACTGGAGCTTCCCATGAAGCCTCAGGCCTTGTCCAAAAAACTGCTCTTTATGAACTATAGTAACCTCTTCACAGCGGCAGACAGCTGCTTTCAATTACAATACAGAGGAAGGGAGCACAGAGAAACAGAAAGACACTATAGTTTGGTGTTTAGGAGAAACAAAATACAAGAGTGAGGGGAATTTGGAGGATGGAGTGGTGGGGGTAAAAAACCTCCAAAGTGCCAAACCAGAATAATCTAGAGGAGATGAATGGAAACATTTCCACTGGAGAGGAGCCATAGCCAAGCTGGTGAGGTCACACACACACAGTGAGGACCTATAGCCCACAAAACATCCTGGCAAGACTTCCAACTAACTGTGGAAAAATGTGAGCCACACACAGATCATACTATAATGCAAATACACATACAGGGTGATTATGAAGCCACAGTATGGAATTCATGTTGTGGTGCTGTCTACACACTGAAGAGCTCTTCATGTGGTCCTGTCAAAGACCCAAACTTACAAGCCAGTGAATTATTGTGCTTTCATGAGCACAAAGTCTGAGATGTCCGAGCAAACTGATCAAGAATACGTATGAAATCAACTTATATTAAATAGTTTATCATAAACACCCAGTGGGTATATTAAAATGGAATTTGACACATTAATGTGAGAAAATGAAAACTAAACTAAAACTGGCAGAAAAAACAAAATCTAACTGAATTCAAAATAATCCAACATGATGCAAATGGTTCATGGTGATCAAGAATAAAGTAGCTTTACACCACATGGGAACTACTCATACTAAATAGGGGCTTTTCCAAACCTGAAAAAAGGGCTGAAACAACATTCATGTGTAGGTTTTTTCATATTGCATTTTTCATAATGCTTGGAGTGGACTAAACAACTTTGCATGATACACGTTTGCCTGACATTGTCACTAATCTTGAAATTCATTTATCTGGCACTTCTTGTGCTCCTTGATTCTCAAAGTGTTTTCATACTGTAAATGAAGCGTAGTTCATTTTGATCCAGACACCACCTCTATTGGTTCAGACTGGCCGTTGTGCACTGTGGTCTGGAGTTGGTTTAAACTACAAATTTGGTTCAGATATAACTGAAATGTCAGACAGTCTGGATAAAATGAAGAGATAAAAAAAAAAAACACAAAAAAACTGATTTCAGCCATAACTCTGGAATCTCCAGATAACTTTAACAAAAATATCAGTGTCAGTCATTACACGCAGTGTTGTTGTTGCTGATGAAATATACTTCTGTCCCATAACTACTTTCCATGTTGCTCATGTCTCAACTCCTCTGCTGTGTATCTGCTCTGCTTAATGACCTCTGAGCCTCATGAGCTGAAACTAATCAAAACACCTAAAGAAACCAGACTAAACTCCACGCATGCCAAGACTAACATAAAGGAGTGATGAGTAATCCAGCTTTGCTTATCAAATTAGCCTTCCTTACATTCCTGAACTAAAAATCTGGTTAATGTGAAGACACTGATGATGAGAACCTGTACAAAAGCACTGCTTGTGTGACCCAAACCCAAAAAAGCACTGTGCTACAGAGGCAAAAATAGGCTACGTACAGCCCAAGACAACAACAAACAAAACAACAATTGTTTTGCCGGCATCAGCTGACCTAGGGTGAACAGAGCCGAACCCATCATGCCTTGCTGAAGCGGAAGCCTTTGTAAAAAGTGTGTCACTGTGTGCTGCATGTGACTTCTGAACAGCAAAAGGTCCTTGCTGCGCAGCCATTACCACTAGTTCAGAATGGTAGCCATGGCAATTCTACTATCAAAGTGGAAGGGAGTAAGTTGTTAGTGTGCCCGTAAGCACAATAGAGCAGCTGATACAGGCCACTTAACACAATCAGCAGGGTGAGGAGAGGGAGGGTCTGCATGTTACGGCTGCAACAGTTGGCAGCTTAAGGCATGAAGGTAATGGATACTAGACCCAGATGAAAGGAGCTGGGAGAATAATTGAGTAGCTCAGCCCATTCAACCTCACTAATGTATCTCTTCTTTATGCGAGCTGTTAGGGCTGACATTAGATGTGGGCACGAGTAGGGCCATGTGGAAATGAAACTGATGAAGGAGTTTGGTCCAGTGTATTTCACTGTGGTAGGAAAAAAAACTGAGGTGAGGCTAAAGTACAATCATGGAAAAGCAAAGGATGCAAAAACCACTGTGAGAGCAAACAAATTAACAGCTGCCCTAACAGGGTCGGCCCAGTTTGTCACTTGCAGTACAACAAAGGCATCGTCACAGCTGACACACCTCATTGTCCTCAATACACTGGTGTGGCTCGACATGGGGAAACGCCCGAGTCACCTATCTCTGACAACTCAACAGTGACATTTAGTTGATCCCTCTGGGCAGAGTGTCTTTTCAGGTGAACACCATACTGAGTGAATCAGGGACTTGAAAATACAATATGTCACTGCTTTAGATGGCTTAACACAGAGCTAGTAAGATGATAGCTATATGATACAGTATCATAAGGGATTACATAATCCCATTGTTTATAATGCCAGTGAATGATTAACAGTCAGGCAGGAGAAAAGTTTTTATAGATCCTGTCTTTTCTGAATAACCAGATTACAACAGAACAGTACAGCGGTAGTTACCAGTTGTTTCACTGTTTAGTAAACCCACTGCCAGGTTAGCTAAGCGATGGACTCAACTGTGGGGTAGTAAAAGTGTGTTGGGTCTGCTTCACCTGAAGTAGAGCTAATGGAATCACTTACTGTATGTGAGCTACTAAAACGCCTGAGTAAACTGAGATAATGACCCAAGGTTATCTGCCTCAAGGCCATTTTCTAACAGCCATAAAACAAAAAAAGGCATCTTAATGTAGAAAAAATAGTTAATGGTCTTTTTCTTCTTTTAGGGATGTCTTAATTTAGTATCAGACTTAGTTTTAACTGTGTAACATGTTTAAGTTTTTGTCTACTTGTAATAGAATGATACGAAAGTTGATTTAATTATATATTATGCTCTGTTGTCTATATTGTGTTGGAAATGACAATTCAATTTTCAGTTGGAAGGTGCTCTGCATTCTTTCATTCTTTCACTCTATGGATGGATCCAGGCGGGACAACTAACACATGACACTAACACAACACAGATTGAGGTCACTCAGAACAGGAATTGTTTGTATGATGTACCAAATACAGACAAAAACTATCAATCAAATCTGATTTAACATGGTATGGTATGTTAAATAATTTCTTAACTGAATTTAAAGAACAGCTATGGTATCTTGATAAACTTGATGTATAATGTTATCATGATATTAAATTAAATATACAATGACCTGAATTACAGTTAAAAGAAGCTCTAGTTAAACTACAGCTAGCAGTGAAGATATATTTTCATTGACTGGAATAAATGTATATAAAAATGATTTGGAAAGCACAAAAAAATAAATTCAACAAATGAAATAGAATCATGAGTAAAATGAAATGTTTCTCTGTAGTTTTGTGCTGTGGTTGTTGTTCCACTTTGTTCTAATGAAAAGGACCCAGAATTAGACAATAACTGAGTGGTTCCAGGGGGTCGAGTGGTGCATGTCATTTATTCTTTCATTCTGCCTTTTTTGTAACTGTACATAAATCTCAACACTTTCTGCATATTTTAAAAAGTAATAAAATAAAATCTAATCTAAAACAAAAAATAAAACCTCTAAATGTAATTAGACCTTATTTTAAATAATATAATAACTTTAGTCACAGTTAGGCCCAGTGATACAGCAAAAAATGTTAGTATGACTAAAAATATATATAAATCAGTCAATATTGATAATTATGATGATAAATTCAGTAATTCCTGGTCAAACTATAGAGTGGGAAATTGAGCCAAGCAACAAAACACTGAATTACTGTATTTTTCTAGCATTAATTAAACATTAAACCTGAAGACCAGTGCAGAAGTATAACATTCTACCATAACATTTCTTAAAAGCCTGCTCCTTACTCTAACCTTACTTTACCCTGACTCTGGACCACTGCCTGACCCTCTTTATTTACACCCCCTCTGGGCTCACATGCTGTTAATCAAACTCCTTCCACAGACACCGAAAAAAAAAACTGACAAACAAAGGTGATGACATCATCGCAGGCCAAACCCAACCCAGTCTCTTCAATCTCACAAGTGCTGTAAAAGATTCTGCTCTGGTCCTGGTGCTTGATTCTAAGTGGATCAAAGTGAACATTCACTAGTATGAACACTAGATCCAATAATACCGTCTCCATGTGATTATGTTATCTCTCCTTTAGCTGTTGCTGTCATGTCTGCCCACATGGACGTAAAGGGTCAGCGAGTTCAAAGATGCTAAACTGCAACCTTCCCAGGTTATAGTCCTCAACATACTCCCTGGCCTGTGTTCACATGCTGCGTTTCCCTCCACATCCATTCCTCTCTCTCGCCCCCTGTCTCTCGAAAGCACTAGCATGTCTCTGGGAGGCAGTTTCCTGTTTGTAGAAGAAGAAGGAGAGATTTCCTCCGAGCGGCTGCTTGGTGGACACAGTGTTCTGCCTTCTCACAATCACAGGAACCCAGGGGGCAGCGGAGAGGAGGCCTTTGCTCTCCAGAACATTTTGCAGACCCAGATACACAAGCGGGCTCGAAGCTTAATGGCCAAAGCAGAGGACACAGCTTCGCACTTAATCCAACTGCAGACAGATGACTTTTATAAAAATGGGCAAGTTTAGGAGCATTTGAGGGATACTTGTGCACTGTAACGGATAAAGAACTGCTGCCAGATCATACACACGTACACATACAAACGTCTGTTTTCTGCATCACACTCTCTCCAATACTGATTTACTGCTGATACAGTACAGCAAGGAAATTATGAATATACCAGCTGCCCTACTTCTGATTTTGAGCTTTGGCTGCAGGAGAATTATTAAAACACACAGACTGTTGATTGTGGCTGGAAGCATTACTATGAAATAAACAAATCATGTGTCTCGTGTGTTTCTATTTCTATCTGTTGTATTTGCTATGACAATTTCCACAGGTTGGGCTCTTTTTCATGAGTTTTAGTAGTTTTAGCTTGGCATCAATCTTAATTTGTCCTATAGTCTACTTTTCACAGGGATCATTTCATTAAAAAATAAAAAAAAGAATCCAGTGCTTTCCTACTCAGTTAATATTCAGCATTCAACACGTAAATGGACAGTTGTCAGTGTAATTATGGTATTTTAGAGTCTTGCACTAATCCATGGGTTTGTAACATTAATATCACTAGCACAAGTTGCTAGGCTAGTGGGTTTATTTCAGTTCAGTATAGTAATACTTAAGCTTAATCATCACAAACTTAATCATCTTTCAATGGATTAAGTTAAGGTGGTTCACTGTGTTCTGGATAAGGATCATATAAGAATGGTTAAAAAAAAAAAAAAAAAAGATAAAAAAGGAGGACTGTCAAAACCATCCCTGAGTTTTTGACAAATTGCAGAGCTAAGATGATTAATTACTGAGAAAACTTTTATATCTGAGCAGCATCTTAGCCAAATGTGTGACAGTAATCGCTGTTTTCACTAATAGAAAAAATAATAATACATGCATGCAAAATAACCACATAATCTGTCAAAAAGCTACCATCTTTTTGGCAATTTAAGGATCTATAATTGCAGACATGAAATCTAATATTCATGATTATGTTTTCAAGCATTTAAGTGCATTACAGTCACATACTATGTTTGAGCCTGGGCTCAAGCTACTTAAAATGCTAGAATAACAAATCACTGGCTCTAATGATGGATGACACTAAATATTGCACACTAAATCTTTGTTTCCTATAGATATTACACAATATTTAAACCTTACAGACCTAGAAGTATTTTTGTGGTGACTTTCAAATGAATTATTCTCTACCTCTACATTTAACCCAAGTGATTTATCACCTTTAATCATAATATTTTAATCTACATTTTCCATTTTTAAATGAAAATCAGGCACTCTTATATTTGATTTACTGATCATGTAAATATTTTTTAAAAACTCAAGGTAAATTCAAAGGGTTTTATGTCAAAATGGAGATAACTGAAGAAAAATTTACTTTTGCAGCATTTAGTGAATATAAAAACAGCATCTACAACCATTGTTATTTCTCAGACTAAATGGGTTTTACTGGCAGATCAATGTTGCAGAAGGTGACAATGTTTCTATGTTCACTATGGAGCCTCTGAATGTCCAAATAGGTCATATACAATGAGGATGAAAAGCTGAGAAACAGAATTTTACCTGAATTATTTACATGTATTAAGATTGGTGGATGAAAAGTTAGTAAACATTTTAGATCAGTAGATGCCTTTGCTGTTAAAGTGTTTGAAGGTTAAATAAATAAAGCCATATAATTATATGGAAGTAGGTTTGAAATATTAATGAAACTGCAAAATAGCTGAGTGCAATATCCAAGTCACAGGAGCTGCAGTTTTTGAAGAATAAAATGTCACAACATACCACATTAAATGAAGCTCTGTGGTGCTACAGAGATGCCCCAGCCTACAAATCACATTCTCCAGACTTAGGGAAATATGTCTGTTTGGTACAGACCACAGCACAAATCACATCATCATTTTGAGATTCTTTTTCAGCCTTTTCCCACCAAAGTCATGACTCATATCACAAGCCACATGTCTGACAAAATAATTCCAATAAGACTTTTCTGTAATATTATTTTGTCCAACTTGGAAGGCACATTATAATTTTTTTTTGCCGATCAGCAGCTTTATCTTGTACCATCCACTACTGGGTGCACACTGATTTCTCCAACATACACAATTAAACACAACATTATTAAAGTACAGTTGAATTGAAGATTGTGATAAAAGCATACTCTGATGTGTTTCAACGCCCTGTTTGTACCAGGGTGAAGTCATCACTACTTTAGATATCCAGTTACAGGGGGACATTGTATTTCATCACACCACAACATAATGGTCCTGGTCAATGACCTCGACAGACACTGCAGAAACTGCAAAACTGGATGCATTTAGCCTATCTGTCTCTGAGTTAGAGCACAGCAGTATCAAAACCAACAGGGAAAATGCAGATCATGATTCACATTAATCTACTTCATAAGGTTTAAGTTTGAGGCATTGAAGCAGGATGTCTAATGTTTCAGAAATGGAGAAGCTCTTACTGCCACATTATCAGGACAAAGTGAAAGCAAACCTTACAGACAGTTCATCCAGTACTTTAGTGTATTAGTACTTTTGCAATAGGTTCTCATCTTCATCTCTTACAGTAAGATAAAGTCAAAACATCCTTGAATTGGAACTAGTACAGCAAAGTGAATGATGCAGAGAGGTTTGATATACATATTTGCCTTAAAACCCTTATCAGTGTTCACTAGATATCATTATTAACCGGCCAAACCACATAATGCACTGTGAGGTTTACAGGCTTTGAAAAGCAAACTCATACTTTCGGCATTATCAAAGCCCTTAACCACTTTGACATTTGCTTTTATGAACAAAAACTCTTGCAAATAAAACTGATAGTCCTGCAGGGGTGAGAAAAATCACACAAATCAACTTAGGCCTCAAATTATATTCTCTACTCAATATGCTTTAGATGCTTTTGGGACATTTCTACAACCCACTGCAACAGATATCTGATTAAAAACTTTAAAGCTAAAAGATTAAAATGCACCATCATTTAGATAATGGCTGTTGTTTATTTCCCGTGTAGATGTGCTTGGTCTGTGTCGGTGAAATAGCTGATTCATTCTTTTGAGCTGGACATCTGGTTGGATTCAGATGGCAGTGGGAAACAGTCCACACTCCCCCCCTTCCACACTTTATTAAATAAGTCTCATGTCCTGAAGCTCGGGTGTCAGCTATTACAGGCTACTTTTTCATTCATGAAAGGCGTCTACACTTTATTGTACTAGTTTATATGCTTGTTCTTAACGGTTTTTCATGAGAAAAGTCAGTAGGTTTAGGTTCATTCTACATGCATTTCTTAAAACGAGCTTAATAAGGTGTGTTTGCTAGTTTGCTGCTGACTGTTAAATGAGTAAACAACGCTAGGTTTAATACTTGCCTGCCAACTGTTTGATTGGCGAGCTGTTTCATCCGATTGAACTGCTTCTTCATTTTCGGTCCCTTTCCACTCGAGTCTTCCCGAAGTTAAGCTTCAAAGCCGGACTTTGGTTTGGCATGAAGTTCACGGGGCTTCTCCCCGTTTCCAAATGTCTCTAGCTGTCGTTATGACAGGGAGAAACAAGCGACAGCCATTGAGCCCAAAGCCAATTAAAAATAGTTTGTAGCCTTGCTAGCCTCTAAGCTAGCCTTTCCCAAGTGGAAATTCTAGAGAAAAGTTCCCTTTGGGGGCGACGGCATGATCCGTGAACCTCCTTTTGTGTGTTTTTCCGTGCATTAAAGTCCCAAAGTAAGCTGTGGCGAACTTTCACTGGCTCCGGCGGCTGTTCATGACCCTCCTCGGTCGCTGTCTGTGACCGTTAGCTCGTCGGGCTAACGTTACGGAGCTGGATAATCCGTCGGCCGCTTTTTCCCAGAGAAGAGCGCAGTGAACAGCAGCGGCGGCGGCGGTGGAGGTGGAGGTGGTGTGGGCTCACCTCTGCCTCTGCCAGCACACACGGAGAGCAACAGGAAGTAACGATACTCCACAACATCATCCGCCAGACAGCACCACCTCCCCCTGGACACTAACAGCACACACACACACACACACACACACACACACACACACACACACACACACACACACACACACACACACACACACACACATGGAGACATGGAGGTCCTCTACACCCTGGTATATGATCAAAGCCCCAAATATGACCTCCATCTGGGACAGTGGTGTACATTAGTGATTCTCAACTGGTGGGTCGTGAACCAAAAGTGGGTCGTGGACTTGTCTGGGCAAAAAAAAAAAAAAAAAGTTAACACTAGTTGCAGTTTATTAATTGAATTAATTTTGCATGAAAACACCAAGCGAGTTAAAAATGGCTGAAATGTTCTGATTGTTATGTCAGCTTTATGATAAATAAGTACTTTTAATTTTTAACAGAGTACACTATTTGGTTTTGGTTAAAATGTATTTAGCATTAAAAGTAATATATCCCTCTTTTGCATCGCCACCTGATGGTCATTTTGGTTTATCATTTGTGCTGGCATATTGTGATACTTAGTATTATCTCCGGTTCAAAACACATCATCTTTACATTAAATACATTTTAACTTTATCAGTTTGAGTTTGCCAGACCAGACCAGTTGAGAACCACTGGTGTAGATAATAGAAGAGGCTTAGTTTGTTAGAATGACCCAAACAACACTAGGCTACTGCCATGAAATTTCATTGATTTTATTAATTTATTTAAAATTATTTGACAGGGACAATAAGTAAACACATTTTTCAAAATATGTCATTGATGCAGTGGTCATTACAGAGGTCAGCTGCCTTCTATGTTCTTAAAACTACACATAAAAAAACAAACTGCCAAAAAAAGTGTACAAGTTCCTCAAAGCATTGAAACCAACAATAAACTGACCAAAAGTGATTCAAAAGTTTGTTTTACTCTTCTACTACACTACATCTAATAATGTAATTATTTCTAGTTGTCACCAAAAGTTTTTTGGAGTGACACAAGTTCTTAACTTCCTTAATTTTTAAAAATTAAAAAAATTTTATATTTTTTTTTTTTTACATTTTTTCCCATTTGTTTTTCTGGTACACTGAAGAACAATGATAAGCATTTTATGTGTCACTGACTTTTATCAACTAAATCTATACAAGACGTCAGTTTGTGTCCATGCAAAAACCTTTTGACCACTACTGTACAGTACAGAATTTTTACTGGAATATTTTCATTTTGACTTGAGTATTTATTCTTTTTTTTTTTTTTTTTTTTTTAACTTTTTAAGAGCATCACAGTTTTCCTTTGTCTTGTTCCTGGTGTCCACTGTGAACACTTGGGTAGTATGTTGACACAAGGCATTATGTAACAATAAATAGTTTAAAAGAATTTGTGTTTATCCTTTGTTGAATACTTTAACATGCTGTATATATGAGGATTTCTCATACTGTCCACTCATATCATCTTGTGAAGTTCTCATACCCCCCTTTGCCACCCCATGTAAAATTATCTGTAGCTGCCCCTGAATTGATGCAATGTAAATAGAATTTGTTGCCATATTAGGTCATTTACAGACCTTGTCCTTGGTTAGTCCTTTAAGAAATGTCACTTAAACAAAAACTGTTGTATGACAGAAAATTTAAATAAAAAAAGACTTAATGTTTAACAAAATACTAAATGCTAATTGAGCAACAAGAGCTCATTGACAGCTTAGATCAGTGTTAAGATATGTGTTTGAGTCCACAGATGTGTCTTTGAGCCACACTGTCTCCTTATAACTGAAAATTTTACATTAGATTATTGGTCCTCAGTCCTTTCTGTTGGGCCCCCCTTTGGAGGACGAAAAATCTCCAGGGCCCCCTCAGCCCCAACAAATTGTAACTGTGGTGCAATTATAACTTTAACTGAAAGAAACATCAATATCATAACAATACTTTTTGCTTTTCCTTGAATAATTTGTTGTGCAAATTAAAAATAACTTAGGTTTTTGTTTGAACAGTACAAATAAACTCGACTGCTCCCTGAGACAATATTTTTCCAAATAAAAATAGGAAATGTGCAATTTTCTTATATAACTATGACAATAAAGTTACTTTTTTATATAACAGACAAATTTTGGTAATAAAGATGAACATTTTAACAATATCAGTGGTTGCAATGAGTTTACATTGCAAATCTTAGAACATTAAAATGCAAACTGTACAAACTGCAAAAACAGAAGCATTGTACATTTTTCTTTTCCAGTCAAATACTTGTCCATTCTCCAAACCTAAACTCTTTGTCTAGTCTTGTGACAGATCACCATGGCAGTAGATTTGTTTGTTGTATGTCCCTAAAAACTTGAAAAAACAGAAAAACTTGTTCATGCATTCATTTTCAGTAGGTTAGATTATTGTAATGGTGTCTTCACAGGTCCAAACAAAAAATCAATCAGGCAGCTGCAGCTGCTCCAGAATGCTGCTGCCAGAGTTCTGACTAATACCAAAAAACTGGACCACATCACGCCGGTCCTCAAATCACTACATTGGCTTCCTGTGAGTCAAAGGATAGAGTTCAAAATCTTACTCCTGGTCTACAAAGCACTGAATGGCCTTGGACCAAAATACGTCCTGGACTTGTTGGTTCCCTATGAAGCATCCAGACCCCTGAGGTCATCAGGGACAGGTTTACTGTGTGTTCCCAAAATCAGAACCAAACAAAGTGAAGCAGTGTTCAGTTCTTCTACTCCTCACTTGTGGAACAAACTTCCTGAATACCTGAGGTCTGCTCAAACTGTCACCTCACCTTATTGTTTGCTTTCTCTTAAACTCTTAAATAATGTCTTTTAAATGAACTTTAAAGTCACATTTTATTGCTGATGATTTTAATGTCTATTTTATTTTAATTTTAAAGTTAATGTTTTTAATTTGAACTTTCTTTCATTTTTAAATATATTTTTATGCCTCTCCTGTGATGCTTTTATGTTTTATGTAAAGGACTTTGAATTGTCCTGTCCATGAAATGTGCTACACAAATAAACTTGCCTTGCCTTGCCTAAAATGAGTCCAGGGTGCTCCAGCGCTGAAACATTAGTTCCACCTGTTACATGTTCTAACCTGAAGAAGAAGAAAAAAAAAACACTGAGGAGAGATCCCATGCCCCCCTGGTGAGCTTATGCACCCCCCCTAGGGGACCCATCCCACAGTTTGAGAAACACTGTATTAGATTATATTTTTATTTCTGATGGTGAGGTATTCAAAATCTGAGGACGAGTAACTGAGAAAGACAACTGGCCAACTGGTATTTTGCATTTTGTTGGTTTACAGTCTCCACCAGCAGCTCCCATTGTGGTGAATCTTTTACAGTTATATTTTCCAATCATTTGGCCAAATATCTCTGGTACAAGACCATTCAATGATTGAAAGACCAATGTCATCAATGAGAAGTTTATGAAATTGTCAAAACTCAACAGATTGTACTTTTTCTGAATTATATCGTGGCACCATTCTACTGTTGGTCCAACATCAGATAAAATTACAGTTTTTCCTCTTCATCTACAATATAATCACATATATAACATTTGTACAGATCTTGAACTAAGATCAGATCAGTGTTTACACTGGTGCCACATGGAGGCAGTTGTTACAGTTTTCCTTTTTAATATTCCCAGTACTAAGCAAAAGTCTTAGTCCATGAGTAGGTTTATTATTTTAACTACATTAAAATGCCACATTCATGTACACAAGCATTCCTCAGTCTCAGCAACATTATATAAGTGAAATATTGTTGTAAAATATACAGGAATTATGAGAAGAGCATTAAAACCAAGCCAAAGCAATCTAAAGGGCCCAGTATTTTGTGTGTCCTCCCTTTGTACTTATCTCTTCAGGCCAGACAATATGAGATTTACTGCACTAATCTTTGAACCAACACATGTCAAATGATTCGTAATATTTGAGCTCCTTTTTGTTGTGGGAACAGAGGTCACACATTTGCCTGTGCAAGTCATTTCATTTTCTTTCTTTCTTTCTTTCTTTCTTTCTTTCTTTCTTTCTTTCTTTCTTTCTTTCTTTCTTTCTTTTTTTATTACTGTGCACAATATTTCCCTGCAATTTTTTTGTTTTATCTCAACGAAAAGAAAGAAAACTAGATATTATGCTCATTGTTGCAGTTCTTAAAAACCAACATAGCTACAGACATTTGCACAGTTTATGACAAGCAATTTTTCAGGCAGTACTTCCTTTTATGAAATGTTCCATAATAATACCACTTGCCCTGTCCTGTCCTGATTTTTTTTTTTTTTTATTTTTTTTTTACCAACAATATTTTAGTGCTTATGCACTTTTAAATGTAAAAAAACAAACAAAAAAAAAATTTATTGGTTTTCGACCACAATCTTGGATCCTAAAGATTATACATACTGTTATTCAAGAGTCTAATGTTTAATACAAAGGGAACTATTGAGTGCACAGAGTGTAGATTACAGTTGCATCTCTGTAGAAATACAATAGGTTAAATAAAACAGTGTATTATTTTACATTAAAAGTAGACAGCAACTGCTGTCAGTATTTTACTGTAATTTTAAAGGAAACAGTTAACGTCTCATATCATTATAACGTTTAAAAACAATAGAAAATTTACTTTCTTGAGTCGATGGAGATATTTTACCAGGAGGATATATTTTAAAGCATCCCTTTAAAAAAGTGTTTTTCTTGTAATTTTTAGTGAGTTTATGTTGACTAACTGACATGTTACACTGACAGCTGCAAAAAATTGTCCTGTCTCCAAAATACATTTATAAACAAAGCTTATTAATCAGGTCAATGCAAACATCCAAGTACAGGGGAATCAAAAAAGACACTGTACAGGAAAATAGACATTCTAGCTTACATATCTGAGCCTAGATATTTTGCTGTGAGTCAGTAAGGTTTCACTAGACCAATACATTACACTGTTTAAACCCCAGAAAATATAGACATGTATCAGAAGCCAGAGGCACTATGCTGTTACGATAATTTGAAACTAATTTGTTATCTACTTTTTGTAGATCAATTTGGTAAAGAATATACAGTACTCTCCATTTGTATGGATCTGCATCCTAGACAATTTAAAGCTGCCACAGACACAATGGACTGTTGTTTGTGTGGTTTCTCAGACTGATTTTTTAAAATAAGATGTTCAACTTTTTCCCACCAGAAGGTCTTCCTCTTGTCATGTGATTTTCTAGATCCAGAGTTAAAGTCTGTACATATGTTAAATGCACCACAATGATGATGCAAAGGAATTCCAGGTTATCTGAATTGTATGAGACATAAATATAAAATGTCTGCCATACTGGTATAATTTAGACTGTTTATTATTATCATTATGACTGCTGTGGATTCCATATGTCTCATGGGGCTTGATCTGTGTCCTCTTCACTCTGCACCTTTTTAATGTTTTTCCTAATGTTTGTCCCTTCCACTAATCTGTCTCATTTCCATGAGTCTTACAGTCTTTTCTATATTGAGAATAATCATTAGACAGTGACTGGGATTTCTGACAATTGCAATTTCAAGTTATGGACATGACTAAGGTCATTCAAATACAGTAGATTAAATAGTCCTTCAAAAATGTTGAAAAAAAAAAAGAAGCCTTCAGATCCTGTGGTACACATACTTGTTTTCAGTTAGTGGCCTTTTTCTCTGTTTGGTTTGCTGTGTGATATTGGATGACTGAACATTTATTGGAAAGAGATGATGTGGTGGAGATGCTAACAGCACATAAACATCTGAAATGTGAGTCTGAATGCTCATTACTCTTTCTAAAATGGTGGAAGCAAGAAAGTTTGGTCTGGTTTAATCATTCGCAAAGTGTTGTAGACGTTGAATGCTATCCATTGTGTAAAATATTCATCTTAAACATGAAAAACTAATAAATTTAGTTTAGAGTGAGGAGGAGAAAATATATTTATGAGATATAATGGGGTACTGTAAGATGCAACATTTACCATTTCCAAACAAAATGTATTGAAAAATTATAATAAATTCTCACATTATTTTTGGATGTTACTTTTAATATGAAAATATTGACCCGGAAGCAAATACACTACCATTTCCGGTCGAAATGTTGAACTGAGTAACACGGAGAAGTTGTTATTACACAGTAAATTATGGTTTCCGCTTTATAACCTGCATATTTTGATTCAGGTTGTAGTTATCCTATACATGTACTTGAGCAACTTGACTATGCTCATAGTTTTATTGTCCTTTCTTTCCATTTTGTTCAACAAACCCACCTGTCAAACTAAGCTAGCCAGTTAGCCAGTGGTAGCTTGTCAGTGTAAAGCAGGTGGACAAGATTATGCAACAGTTGCGGTTTTAATGTTAATTACAGAAAGTCAGTGTTATTAATGGCAGCTCGGCAACCCTTCACAGACACGGACACTGCAGACGAAGCAGTGAGGGCGACGTGCGACGACGCAACGATATGCAAGAGGTACAGTACATGGGGTATCCTAGTTAAACATTTACATAAACTCCAGCTATCACTTTTGTTTAGATAACTGTAGCCATGACAAAGAAATCACCAACAATTGCAGCATCGGTCAAATGCTTTAGCTGCAGCTCATACGTTTTAACATTAACAATATTTCATTTTCCCTTTTGTTGTGTAAATAAAATACCACAATCTCTCTCTTAAGACAGTTGCCAATTTTTTAAAACTCTCATAGTTAGGTCTGATCTGGCTATACAAATTTGTACTCAAAGTGCAGAGTTTAGCTTTTTTATGGACGCTATAATTGCTCTATTTGTCAATGTGTGTCTTAAAAGCCATTTTGTAAATTCTACCACTAGGGGGCAGAGAGATCACACATTTGAAGCACAATGCTCCAAATTCAGAGTAATCCAGAGGACCCTAGAGCTGCAACAAATTATTACATTTGGTTGTTTCTCAGTTAATTGATAAATTGTTTGGTTGATAAATGTCAGAAAAAGTGATCCTTAGAATCCAAGGCCAAAAGTCAAAAGTCTTAATTTGTCCACAACTCAAAGTTTATTACCTCAGTTTATTGCCACAAAAAAAGGAACCAGAAAATATTCTCCTTTACAGGGGTGGAATGAATTATTTCATCTTAAAAGAATTGCTCAAACAGATCATCAAGGGATTATCAGCTAGTTTCGGATTAATTTAATTCCCAACATCTAATCAAGTACTTGTTACAGTCCAGGACTACACTTGTACAAAGGAAGGAAAAGGCTACACATTGGACAACTGAACAGAAACATGAAACAGTGCTGAATTATGAAAACTACATGACAGATTGTTTGGTCTTTATGCCAAAATATAAGGATTTTCTGTTAGAAATTTTTCAGGTTTTTACAGTTTGGCCAGATCAAGTGAAAGTGATCGCTGTCAAAAATTAAAGTTTCACCTATCATTTCTCAAATAGACTAATTTTTTAGCTTAAAAATTCTACTTTATGAAACTGTTTAGAAAATGTTAGTATCACTTGTAGAAAAAAAGATATAATCAATATAAAATGAAAGCTAAAAAGGACTAAAATATGTAAATGCACTATTAACTATAATAATAATATTTTTTTCTTGTTTGTATAAGTAATATTCTAAGTTTGTGAATATGTTGGAACGAATTATTCAACAGTACAACAAGTATAGAAAGGTTATGTACAATCATATTATTTGTAAAAATATGCTCTGCTATTAGCTGTATATTTCACTTCAGTTGTAATATGTATGTTAAAAAAAAAGTTTATTTGCATATTTGTAGTGTTTTTGTTCCAGCAAAGACTTTCATTATGACTACTGAAAAAAGTAACAAACTGCTGTCTCTGTGTCACAACATATTTGTGTTCATAAAAACTTCTCATTTAAACATTTTTAGCCAATATTGATCACAATTGTAGTTTAACGTCATAGCTAAAGTCCTATGTTTCATTTAGTGTCAATTTCTTAGGAGAACAGTATGTTTTGTACATTTGTGTAACATAACAAGAAAAATGATGTTTATTTTGAATTCTCGTGTCACGCAGCAGTAATTTAAGTATTTTTACCCCAAAATTTTATTTCTGTAAATTGTAACATGTGTCATATAAAAGTACTTACTGAGACCTATTCATACATGTATTAAACATGGAGATAAGTTATTTAGCTTAAACACAGAGCTTATTGAACATGAAATGTGTCCCTGTGTCACCGCTTGGTCTGGCCCAATTGTGTTTGTGTGAGGAAAGAAAATATTGTTTAACAAAACAATCAACCAAATTCAAGTTTTATACTAGCACAGTGTCCTGACAAGGTCATTGATAAGACATATTGCATTGCATTAAAAATGGACAGCATTTTAAATATTCATCATTAAAAAAAAGATAGGCTATGTTTTCATCTCTAACCTTGTGTGACACCACTTAGATAAGCATACTTATCTTTTCACGTTGTATTCCTTACTCATGTACTGCCTGTCTCTGCTGATAAAACATGCTGTCATCTTTTCGGTTAGGTTTAACGCTATGACATTTGTTTTCCAGGTTTGCTACTAGTAAAGGCTATTGGAAGGACCCTTATATCCAATACTTTGCCAGATCTGTAGGGGAACGAAAGGCTCCTGAAATCAACAGAGGCAAGTTAACATACCATTTCTTTGTAGTGTTTATAGTTAATTCCAAAAGAACACATTGTATGGTTTCTGTGCCACTACAAAAGTTATGTTAACACTGGTCTGTACACATTCATTTTTTGTTTCCTTGTCTTGTCTGACAGGTTACTACGCTCGCGTTCAAGGCGTAAATCACCTCCTTGATGCATTTATAAGGAAAGCAGAGTGTGACTGCCAAGTGATTAATCTTGGTGCTGGACTAGACACCACATTCTGGAGACTAAAGGTTTGTCTTAAAGGCTTAAACACTCTCAGTCTGCATTGAATCCAGCTGAGGTATTCAAAGTAAATATGTGACCGGAAATACATTTTCACAGTCATATTAAAAAGGACTCACTTTTTTGGGATTAAGGTTTGTTTAGTGCATGTCCTGTAATATAGATCATTAAATTAGCTGGTTATGACTTGTTTTAGTCTTTAAGAAAATCTAAAAAGTTGAATGTTTCCAGAAAGCAAAGAAACCTAACATATGTGTCTGTGTTCTTTACAGGATAAAAACCTCATGCCAAGGAAGTACTTTGAAGTTGATTTTCCAACTGTTGTGGCCAGGAAAATACACAATATAAAGTAAGACAACCATGTTTTTTTCCTCCATATGGCATGTATTAACTAATCAGTCATAGTCAGGTACTCTTTACTGATTACAAGATACAGTGTAACATACTTAAAGTTAAATATTTCTTTCTTAAGATGGAATTCCCTTAAGGATTTTTAATATCTATGAGCTTAATATTACCATAAACATGACCCTGAACAAAAGGCAGGGAAAGTGACTCACACTTTTATTGCTTTCTAGATTTTGTTGCAGTGTAAGATAGAAATCTGTAGAGGGAGACAGAGTTACAGTATTCCAGTGCATGCAACAACTACCAGTATAAAGATGAAACTCATTTTAGATAGGAATAACTTTTTACAAGGGCAAATACTACATTTATAGTAATTATTGCACTGGTAACAAAGGCAACATGCTTTGTAAAACTTTACATGCTGTAACCTGTAATGACATTGTTCCCAAAATTTTAAGCTCAAAACAGAAAAGAGAAACTTAGTGTCTAATTGGGTCCCAAAGTTACTGATATAAGTAATAAATAACCATGGATCATCATTATTTTTCTTCACTGTGTTGTTTATGTATGTTTTGTTCCAGTGTTTTTGTTTCATTACATCTTTCACATCTTTTTTATTTTTTTTTTTATCTTATTGCATTGTTTTTTTCCAGTTTCGTCTTTTACATTGTTTTTGTCTTGTTGCATGAGTTTTGTCTCATTACATAAACATGTCTTCTGCACTTCACATAACTCTTCTGAGGTCAACATTTATAAACTCATCTACAGTAGAATTGTTTTCTGTTTAAATTTTGGAAAGTTATTTCACAAATTGTAATATTGATTTACATTTTCCTTTTGCCAGTTGCTGACCACATAAATATAGCCTTATGGCCATTTTGGATTCCAACCCTTCTTTGGATTCCCAGCTCTCATGTATTTGTCACATGTTTGTGTTAAAATGGTGATAATATTATTTTATTTGTGTCGATTTTTTTTTAAATTAATTGTAATAACAGCATTTTGTTTTTGGGAACAGAACAAAACCACCGCTGTCCAAACCTGTCATTGAAACCCACTCGACAGACTCTCTACTACTAGGTAAAACCAGAATTACAGCTGTAATTATTACAGTTATTTCAGAACCTATCTATACATGAAAATGCTTATTCTTTCCATCTCTTGTGTGTGTGTGTGTGTGTGTGCGCGCGTGTGTGTTGATGTGTTTATTTGTTTCTTCAGATGCTCACAGCCTTGACTCTGACCGCTACTGCATCCTTGGAACAGATCTCAGAGACATCTCCAACTTAGACGAAAAACTGAAGAAATTCCAGCTTAACCCAGAGTATGTGATGTATTGTCTTAGTTTTATATTCTATGTTATTCAAGTTAATCTTTTGGAGTAAGTCTTTTTCAATGCTCTGTCACTTGTCTTTCTTGCGCTGCCACATCTGAAAGAATCCAGGGCTTTAGTCTTATCTCTGTGTTACTCGCTGTGAGAGAGCTCAGATAAGAGTCCTACACTCAGCAGTGAGTTATCATGGATATGTAGATATTCATGTCTGTATTGAAGGGATCCCCCTCCACAATGTCATGTGTTTGTCTCACCCTATGGGTCTGAAAGCTGAGATGAGACTGTTAAAAGTACTAGTAGTATTTTGATGCTTCAAGTACAATACAAGAATACAACTGTGTATGCAGCCAAATTTTAAAATAAAGAATAAAATGGTTTTAGAAGGTTTTATTGATGTTTAAAAAAAACAAAAAAAACAAGTGGTACCATGCACAACAAACCCCGCCCCCTGCACATATTGTAGCTTATTTTGGCATCGATCCAGCTGATGTCATCATGTCTATGTGTGTGGTGATGTCAGCATATCAGTTGCCTCTATATATGTGCCAAGTTTCAAGTAAATTGAAACAAAATTCATGTTTTTATAGATGTGAAATTTCACCCATTATCAGTAAATGGGAGAAGAAAAAAGATTTTAAAAATTCATAATACATTTGACCTTTGGCCTACTTTTCCCAAAATGTATTCACATCTAGTCTGGGCCTTTGGCAATCTTTAAACCCAATTTAGTATGAATTCAAGCAATAGTTTTGCTGCTACAGATATTTGAAATAAATTTGAATTTTGACCTGCTCTTCCTAAAATGTATTGAGATCTATTCTGGGTCACTGGCAAGCTACAAACCAAATTTGGTATGAATTCAACCAATACTTTTGCTGCTAGAGTGTTAACAATGAAACAGACAAACTTAAAAAAAACAAAACAAAAACTGGAGTTTGTGTGGTTGCCTCTGATCCACCAGAGAGGGTGTCTCTTAGTTATTTCCTTTTTTGATGTGTGAAATTTAAGTGTCCTACACACCCAGATTTCTGCCCTATTCTTTACCACCTTTAAATGGTGTGTAGGATACTTAAATTTCACATATTTAAAAAGGAAATAACTGAGAGCTCACACATCAAAAAAGGAAATAACTAAGAGTATATAGAATAACACCCTCTTTGGTGGATCATACGCAACCACACTTGTAGGCATGGCTAGGTGACACGGCCAGAAATGAGTCTGTCATCTTTTTGGACAACAGATGATTTTGATTGATTTCAAATCATCAAGATTAAAAAAAAAAAAAAGAAAACATGATTCAAAGTTGTTTTCTTTGTCAAACCTTTTGGCTTGTATGTATGCATTATCAACTAACAATTACAAAAAGTAATGTGCATTATCTGATGAAAACATAGTCACAAAATATTACAGCGGTCAATTCCACTTTGAATTTTGTTGAACAAGTAGGCTCAATTAAAAATCTGTATTACTCTTAATAATATTAGTTTGATGTAATACCCAGTCTTACCTGTTTATGATGTTAGGATGCACAAGCATTGTTTTTTTTTCTGTATTTTATCTGAAGTGATGACAGTTCAGGCTTGTTCAGAGCTTTACTTATAACTTAATCATTAATTTACAAGTTCATAGTTTTTCTAAATCCATCTTCAAGTATTCTGCAGGTTTCCATGAGAGCACTGATATAGTTTTTATTTATTGTAATTACTCCTCTTCACACTGACCATGTGCTGATCTAATTGTTTTGTAAAGTTCATGTCACCGCTGGGGGAGAACATCTTTATAAAGTCTTTATTCTGCACATAAATGTATTCAAAGATGTATTTAAACATTACATGAGGCAAACAGAATCATTCCAAATTATGATCTTTTTAGATTAAAATGTACATTTTTTTCCCTCTATGGACAGTTGTTTTTTTTGTTTTTTTTTTAAATTATTATCTTGTATAAATTAAAATTAAAGATGAACTGTCGTGAAGAAAGTGAGCTCAAACTACAAGGGACCTTTTACTGAGCCAAAGGAAGTAAAGGAAGGAAGTCAAACCCTCATGGTGATCATATGAGGACATGTTTAAGAGCATGTTTGATCCTCATGACCTAAAACTAAGTAGTTAAAGGCCATGAGGTTCAAACACTAGTTTGAGGCAGGTTTTCCCATTGATTTTTGTGCTTCAGACAATTTGTTCATTTTCTGATAATTCAAAGAAAGGTTAGTGTTCATCATGTTTGAACTATACTTTTCTGTGTTTCTCACCTCCAGACTACCTACACTCCTGGTGTCAGAGTGTGTGCTGGTGTACATGACGCCTGCCCACTCTTCCAATCTAGTTCGCTGGGCGGCAGAAACCTTTCACACTGCCATGTTCATCAACTATGAACAGGTAATGAATCAGCTGTGGTGCCAATATCAGCTTCTTCTGTTACTTCTTGCAAGCATTTGGAAGTTAATTTTTTTTGGTGGTGGAGGATCTAATCCAAGTATTTAAACAAATAGATCAGGGATGTCAAACTCATTTTAGTTCAGGGGCCACATTCACCCAATATGATCTATAGTGGGCCAAACCTGTAAAATAATAACATAATAACTGCAAAATAATGTCAACCTCAAATATTTCTCTATGTTTTAGGGTGAAAAAAGTCAAATTGCATTATGAAAGTGTTTACATCTACAAACTATCCTGTAAAACAATGGAAGTAACATGAAAAAACTGAAATTCATTAAGAAAAATAATTGTAATTTTAATAATATTATGCTTCAGTTTATCATTTACTCATGTGAATTACAACTTACAGATCGTAGTGGATCTACAAATACACAAAATGTTTAGTAACAGACAGAATATTGTTAAAATTTGTTCAAGTTATTCACATGTTTTGTGAAATGGTAGTTTGTTTCAGTGTAAATGCAGTACAATTACATGTAAATGTTTACATTTTCAAAGAGAAAAATTTAGAGTTGTGAGTATTTATAGGTTGTTATTAGTTAGCATTTAACTGGTCTGACCCACTTGAGACTGAATTGGGTTGAATGTGGCCCCTGAACTAAAATTATTTTAATATCGTCAATGTAATTTTTGCATTTTGCTACTTCATCCCATTAGCTACAATGGACCATTTGGTTGGCCAGTTTTGGCCCCTGGGCCACATGTTTGACACCCCTGAAATTGTAAAATAATAATAGTCTGTATTGTCTGTTACTCTTGTTGGATGATGACTGATAAACTACAACTGAAAAGCTGCAACATTTATAGCCAGTCTAAAAAGAACAAAGTTAAGTTTAATCTTTACAACACATTTTGTGTGTTTTCAGGTGAACATGAGCGATCGATTTGGCCAGGTGATGATCGAGAACCTGCAGCGTCGCCAGTGCACTCTGGCAGGAGTAGAGGTCTGCCAGTCTCTGGACTCGCAGGTAACCCTCCAGCTTTTAACTTTTCTAAAGCTTTACCAGCAATATATTTCAAAGATGACCGTGTTGTGTATTGTGTGGTGTTTGCAGAAGGAACGCTTTCTGAAGGCGGGCTGGGAACATGCTGATGCTCTGGACATGATGACGGTCTACAGTATGCTTCCACAAGATGATGTGGCAAGGTAATAATGGGCTAACACCAACCATAGCTTTCTGAGCTGAACTGTGTAATTGATACCAGTGAAGAAATGAAAGGGAATGAAGATGTGAAGTCCAGTGTCACTGAACTGCATATAGTTTAGTTTCCTAAAGGCTTCAGGAGCCAAATCAGGAGAAAAAAACATCATAAATTAAAAAAACCTCACACGCCTTCCTTCTGCAGTACTAATTGTAATAGCATTTTAGTATTTATTTATTTAGTTTAGTGTAGTGTCGGGCGATACACAGCAAGAAGGTCCTGGGTTCAGTTCTAACACCAGTCGATGTGGGGGTGGGACCTTTCTGTGTGGAGTTCTTCCCGAGTCTGTGTGGGTTCTCTCCGGGTACTCTGGCTTCCTCCCACCATCCAAAGACATGCACTGATAGGTTAATTGGTTAATCTAAATTGCCCATAAGTGTGAATGTGAGAGTGATTGTTTGTCTCTGTATGTCAGCCCTGCGATGAACTGGTGACATGTCCAGGGTGTACATGGATTATGAACTACTAATATACTAATATACTGGAAGAAAACCGTTAAACAATGACAGGTATAGGAAAGTATGCTGAGGCTGAACTTGTACAGTGAAATACATAAAAAAGGGTTTACATTCTAAAAGCACAATAACATTTTCTTAGAATGAGAATAAAAAGAGAGAAGACAAAAAAGAAGTATAAATAAATAGGCTAATCGTACAACAGCAAACCAGACATGGAAAGAAGTGCAACAGTGAGAACTATTAAGCTAAAAACATCTATAGAATTAACAAAGGCAATTTAAACAGTACAATGTGTACAGAGATAAGTACAATACTTGATTTGTTTAACCAGAGAGAAATCTTTGCCATAGGCAGCAGAATACAAATTAGTCACCCTTTTCACTTTTTTATCAGTTTACACTGTTTTGATATAATAACATTTGAATGTACTCTGAGTTTCGTGAGCATCTAAATTAAGTGTAGGAAATTAAAAATAAAATACAATATAAAATACATGATTTACAGCAAAAATTTGCAAATACAGAGAATAATATAAAAATGGTGATAAATCACTTAAGAAAGATTAAATAGAGAGAAAAAATAATTTGGGAACTGCCACAAAATTAGCACTGGGTCTTTATGGGTTAAAGAGGTCTTAAAAACAATCAAAGACTACATGTTTTATATATATTGTGAATGCCTCATGAGCATCGATGCCTGAGAGCTCTGGAAAAAAGGTTTGAACATGTTTTTTTCTCTGTTCGCACAATCCAGTAGAAATTCATGAACATATTTTCAATATCTGAAGACTCAGTCGCTGCCAATGTCATGCAAGTAAACCAACAAGGCTTACGCTGTCAGGGGGCGACAGCAAGGGTATATCCCCAAAAATCCCCCCAATCCTCAGCTATATATAAATTTATCCATGATAATTGTTAGACAATCAGTATGAACTCAATTTGAGCTACATCAACCTGATAGTGGCAGAATAATGGTCAGCGAACCAATTTTTCCCAGCAAATCTCCCCCTAGTGAACGAAAATGACACCATATGAACTCTGGATGGTAGCCAGAAAATGGACATTTGTAAGACGATCAATAAGAACCAAATTTGATCTCAATTGGCCTATTATTGCTTGATTTATGTCCAAAAAACTAAGATAAGTGTCAGTGTGGAAATGAGACCCAGTTATGAACAGGAGTACTTAGAGTGGTCTACATGTGGTTCATAGTTAAGGACACGGTAATTCTTCTGTAGTTTTTGGCATCATTTGACAACAGTTCCATTAATGCCAAGTGGTTTGATAGCAAACATGACTTCTCTGGTCTCTGTAGACTGGATTCTGCTTATAGTAAATGTTCCCCAGATAGTCTCAAATGTGTGATGTGGCTCATCACAGAAGCAACATTGCAGTTCTAATAAACATGATACTTTACTTTTCCATAGCTTCATATGCTGCAATGGCATCAGATCATCTTTGTATTTCATCTTTCATTATTATTATCATTATTATTATTATATAATATGCAGCCCCTCCCCCCTTGAAAAATTATGTAGTCATGCTCTGAGCTCAGAATGAGGGCCCTCAGATCCACATCAAACGGTGACTGCATTATCCCAAATGCAGCTCTGCTTTTGCGCAGACTGCCTTCTCATATAAAGCTGAGAAAGTATGGAATGGGCTCCCCGCCAATATGAAAACTTGTTCCGTCTACAAGTGTTTTTATAATGCTCCAAAAAAATGACTCCAGTATTAACCAGTAGTAACCAGCATTGCCGACACTAGGGCTGGGTGATATGGAAAAAAAATCATATCACGATAATTTTTTTCATATCAGCTGATATCGATATATATCACGATATAAATCAAATCATAATTTTTTGTCCAGCTTAAATTTTCTGTCACTCATAACTTAGTTGTGAAAACATGAGAAGGTTATTTTAGATTTAAATATGATTTATTTTCTGTCAGAGGTTGAACATGACAGATGTGCTGGAGAACATTATACAACTGTTTCAGATAAATAAAACAGGTACATATTGTGTGCATTCCGCTTCAAGGTTCGTGTGGAAAGGCAATAAAATGGATAAGTGTGTGTGTGTGCGCGTGCGTGTGTGTGCGTGTGTGTGTGTATAAAATATTTCCCCCTGTAAACATGTAAACAAACCCTTAGACAAATAAGTAAACAATGCATTATTTGGTGACAGACTATATAGGCCCATTAAAATACAGATGTAGCTCATATTATATTTTCACCTATCTGTGTATGATATTTGTCCAATCTGAGTGGTGTAATGTGTGTAGGAGTTCGTGTGTGTCAGATAAATCTGACAATTTCACTGAGTAGAAGCAAATTTTAAATATGTAGAAATTTTCCGTTTGCGTTCTTCACATAGTCTGCATGTATCTCTGAATTGTACTGAAAGGCCTGAACCGAAACAGTTCGTATCCTACTTTTCAGTACCCCGGTCGTTCCAGCTCTCGGTCTCCTTTTCTCCCGAGGGAACAGTCATTACCCGCTGTAGCCCAAACATTAGCGTGTGTGCTGCGGCTGCTCTTACTCCTGTGCTGTGTGCATCAACCTAACCTGCTGTGGCTCTAGCGTGATTGGTTCAGTGCGGCACTACTTAATTATGATTGGCTGTTCTTATGTCTGTCAAAAAACATAGACGGATGAATTCTATCGAAATTATATTGAGTATGTCTCATATTTCTATCAAGGAAAGTTATATCATGATATATATGTCGTTATCATTTTATCGCCCAGCCCTAGCCTCTTACAAGAGTGATGGTTGCATTATGAAAAAATGTATTTGTCTTACCTTTGCTGTTTTCTGATCATAACTTGGTTCTTTATGAATATAAGTACTGCTATCAGCGAATGCATTGTTTTGCATCACATTGAAATGATTCCGTTGGGAAACAAATAGCCCAGGGTGTAACAGGTTAAGTGTACAGTAGCTCAAATGTAAACCTAACCTACCCTTAACCCTAAAAGGGGTTGCAGGGGACATGATGGATATTAAGAAGATATTTGTGACGTCTGTGATTACTTCTCTATTAGTGTTTTGATACCTTAACATTATTCTTCGTGCCCCCAACTTGTTTTCTAATTTAAAAAGAAGTTTCACAATGTGTCCCCTTTAATTCAATGCAGGGGCATCTTTTGTTTCGTTCCCCTTAAAGTTTTTTTTTCTGAATGGATAATTCATTAGAGGGGTTTTGGCTAGATGTGCACAGTCCTGATATATTTTTAGACATTTATGCTGAATCCAGGTCTCATAGATGTAGGTGATTGGGGTGAGTTTGCAATCTGCAATCAGGTATTTGTTTTATACATGGAGTGATGAAATTCATAGAGCGTTTGATTAAAAGGGCACTTTAGAATTTCTTTAGTCACAACATTGTTGGAGCAAAAACCAGTTTCCTCTGGTATTATTTTCACCCGAAATTTCACGTGTGCCCACTCAATTACAAACTAATAATGATGCTGCTGTTCTGTCCTTCTACCTCTGTGGTATTGTGAGGAACTACTTCTGAATCCTGATTTCTACCCTTGTTTTAAAGGGATTATAGACATTGTTAAATTAGCACATTTAAAGCTGTACTGCAAATATAAGTTACCAGCTATAAAAAATATTTATATGTAACACTGTCCAGTAACTTCATTATTGATGTTGTTGATGTTCACTCTGTAAAGCCTGCATCTTCTTTCAGGTAAAGAAATACAACAAGCATTCAGTCAGAGCTTGACTTGATTTATTAACTAAGCACTAGGTATTGATTGTACACAATGACATTCAGTTTAGCATCCAATCTTAAAGTGCAAGTAGTAAAAGTAGTGTGAAGAATAAAAGTAAAATGTGGACAATACAACATATAAAGGCTCTGTAATAGACTATAGATATATATCTGTAAGGCATCTTAACACACACATTTTCACAACCGGCAAGTGTGTAACTGCATATAAAAACAAAAGAGGAAGGTACTTTTACTTCCATTTTACAAATCTACTAAAGAGATCAAAAGTAGTTGAAGGAAATGAGGAGAGGATGCAGTAACTGTTGAATCTTTTATATATCATTCCCAGTGGAGCTGTCAGGATAAGATAATTACACCATATGCAGTCAGAGTGATGCAAAAGCTTCATCCGGTTCACTTTTTGACTGGCCATATTTGCACAAGATGTCAGTCTGATGAATTTTAGCTGGGAGTGTTTTTGGTATCCGGGCAGTGTTCACTGGTGTGAAACTAAAGTCTGTGACAGTGGACTGTTACTGCTGGGAACCTCCACACAGAGACATTGTAGAGACTGAGGCACAGGGACATATGGCATCAATGGCTACATGACAGCAGCTCTGATCAGAGGCAATGCAAGTCAACTCTCTAAACAAGGAGGACACCTGACAGTGAGAATCATCACTCAGACTGCAGAAGAATACTTCACACAGGTGGACAAATCAAACCGGGGTCACCACTCTACAGGAAACAGGAAACAATGCCTGCTGTGTGTTGTGCTAGTGTTTCTGAATCAAAAACATGTTTTATCTCAACAGATCAGCATTATAGTACTGCTCATGGCTGAATTTGACAGCTTTTCTGGAACTGATGAAATAGCTTAAATTATATCAACAAGCAGAAAATGTCTTTATTGATGCCAAATTTCATTACCTATGGAGTAAACCTGTGTGCCAGTGCATGCAACATGCACTGCTTTTATTAATTTTTATTAATGATCTTAGGAGACAATTTCAGGTTATGGTTAACAGATTTTGTATGTGTGGAAAAAATACAGTGCTAAATCAAGTTAAACCACTCTGCAGTAAATATACTTATATTTTCTATATTATCAAGCTGCTTTGAGTAAGAAAAATACAAATGAGATTTGTACTGTTAGGTAATGTGCAGTATAATTTTTGCTAAATGGAAATTGGTTTCAAAAGGGGGGTCTCAGACATGCGGCCCGGGGGCCAAAACTGGCCCACCAAAAGGTCCAATCTGGCCCATGGGATGAATTTTCAAAGTGCAGAAATTACACTGAAGATATTAACAATCAAGGGTACGAACTCATTTTAGTTCAGGTTCCACATACAGACCAATATGATCTAAAGTAAAATAATAGCATAATAACCTATAAATAGTGACAACTCCATTTTACTAGGTTCCAGATTCAAAAGGACAAGTTTTCCTGTTTTGAAGCAAAACTAGTCCAGTTGAACCTGGAACAATGACCTGGACACATGAGAAACTGAATGAGAAACTGTTCTTATTTTAGTTCTAAAATCCAAATTTTTAACAATATTATGTTTGTTACCAAATAATATAATAAGTAATTTAATATTTTTTTATTGCACAAAAACAAAGAGAAAAATTTGTCATATTTATAGATTATGATGCTATGACTTTATTAGTCCGGCCCACTTGAGATCCAATTGGGCTGAATGCAGCCCCTAGAAGAAATGAGTCTGACACCCCTGAGTTATAGTATCTGAGTACTTTCAAATATAAATATATATGCAATAGGTTTTACATAAAGACAATCTAATCTGAATTATAGGGCTGTAACTGTCAACAGAATGTTACACTATATTTGGCCGAAGGATATTAAAAGTGCGTAGCACAGTATGTTTATTATTTGGATTAGAGAAATACTATTGAACATGCCAGGGCATACTATAAAAGGTATTCTACAGAAAAATTATGCATTGAAATATCTAAAAATTGCTTAACTAATGGTATAATTTGATTTTATGTGTAGTCCATGAGATAATCTCAATGGCAAAAATGCTACCAAAATGTAAAAATTGTGCATAACAGCCAGCCAAAATGAGTTTCCTCCATAGAGTGGCTGGGTGCACCCTTAGGGACAGGGTGAGGAGCTCAGAGTCCAGCCGCTGCTCCTCCACATCCAGAGGGGCCTGAGGTGGCTCAGGCATCTGTTTGGGATGCCTCCTGGACGCCTCCCTGGGGAGGTGTTCTGGGCATGTCCCGCTGGGACGAGGCCTCGGGGAAGACCTAGGACAAGCTGGAGAGACTATGTCTCTGGGCTGGTCTGAGAACACCTCAGGGTCCCCCCAGAAGAGCTGGAGGAGGAGTCTGCGGAGAGGGAAGTCTGGACATCCCTGCTTAGACTGTTGCCCCCGCCATAGAAAATGGATATGTGTGTGTGTGTGTGTGTGTGTGTGTGTGTGTGTGTGTGTGTATGAATGAATGAATGATATAACATGAATAACCATTAATTTATTCCCTGAAGTAAATGCTAACTGCTAATATTAGGTGCTGCGTGTATTAAAATGAGTAAAATGCAGAGAACAAATTTAACAAAGTTAACTTTAACCTTTAACACCATAAATGTGTACTTGCATAAAGTTCATCCTGGTGGCTGGTAGTTGGTCTATATTTGCCTGCTGCGTTTCTAGGCTAGCATTAGCTTAGCTGGTGTTATACTTTGCTTCTACAGTAGAATGAGCCTAAGGATCTAAATGGAACCACCAGCTTCCAGCACAACACAGACTCCAACACAAATGTCTCATAAGTACATGTCGTACATATGTGAGTCACATATTGAACATTTAATGCATTACCTCACCTGGAAATGTAAATCACATCAGAAACAACTCCATGATCCCATGCTATTTCACAACATTAGTATTGTTAGTGACCCCTACTGTGCATTTAATACAGAAAAATGAACACATTCAAAGACTCTTCAAGTGTATTTATTATTTTTTACTTTTTATTTCCTGATCCTAAAACCGTACAGGAGCTGAGATACTAAGTCGCACCTCCAGTGGAAAAATGATGGATATAAATATCCACTTCAATGACTTCCTTTCTGGAAAGGCAAACAAATAGCAGATTCCTCAGTGACAAATTATGTTGAGATTATACACATTCACAGTTTTGCAGAAACACACAATAGGATCTATTCTTCTGGCAACTGTGTTGACAAATCAGGAGAAAACAGCCCAAACACCCATTTTAAAGAGATTTACACCACCTTAAATATGTAACAATACACTGAGTAAAGACTGTTGTTCTTCCACAGTGTTTTATTTTCCTTTAATGAAGTCAGTGTAGTTAAAGTGCAAGAGTTGAAACGATATCATACTTAGCATGGAGCGAGCAGATGTTACATGTTCACTTTTTTATGAGTTTGTCTGCATCTCTGCATTAATCGCCTGCAATTTGCTTTTATTCTTTCAACAGAGCCTGCAGCAGTTGAGTTTTCTTTTACAACTGACACATCATCACTTGTCTCAACCGTAAGACAAGTGAAAATTTGAGCAATAAAACAGTGCATGAAGACAAAAAAGAAAGTACAAAGTAGAGCTGTGGGTTTTTGATCTCAACTCCAGTGGGGTGTGAAGTCTGACTTGCCCCACAGAGGATATTCACGAATCAGAATAATTTTATGCCTTGCTCTGGGCCTTCCAAACTAATCCCTGTTCTTTTTTCTAGTTTCTGAAGTCACGAGTTTTAAACATTAACACGGTATGAAATCAAACAGCTGTCATCATTTCCTTTGTAATCCTCAGTGTCTCCATCCACCTAGGGGAAATTAGTCAATGACGACAGGTCATTTGCTCAATTTGACAAATTATCTGCAAAAAGTGGCAGAGTCACCAGTCACCGTCTCTGCCTCAGGATGCTCAGATAAACTTATAGCGTATAAAACCTGAACTGAGACGTTTTAACTCGTGATTTTGTTCTTCTTTCTCAGTGACAACATTCTGGTTCTGGATATTTACTTTGAAGCACTAAACTATGAGACCATCGAACAGAAGAAAGCCTACGAATTGGCAGGGCTTCTGGGTAAGAAAATAGATGTGTTTTCTAAGCAACAGATAAGAAACCTTATGCAACGTGACAGAGGCTTTTATATAAAGTGACAATAACAAAAGCACTTGCATTTTTTTAGACACAGGCTGCTGTCTCCTTAATATATTGTGACTTTTCTGCTATATTTTTACAAACATCTTTGTTTCCTTTTTGTGAAATATCTCAATTTTCAGACTTGGAAATCAGCAAAATAACATTACCAGTGTTCTATAATAGTAACCTCATGAATGCAGAGGGATATTCTCTTACAAAGGGCTGCATATCTATCTTTTCAGGTGATATCGGAGGACAGATGGGTCTCTTCATCGGCGCGAGCATCCTCACCATTCTCGAACTCTTTGACTATCTATATGAGGTAAATTAAAACTAAAGCTCAGATCTTTTATTTATCCGTATTCTTTCCATAAGTCTGTGATTTGTCCCTTTTAATCTATTTTCTCATTTGTTCTGACTTTCAGTTATGCTGCTTTAACTTCAACTTTTCCTGCTCTAATATTGAATTTGCTCCTTTTGTTTACTTAGTTTTTTTTTTTTTTTGTTCCTTTGGGTTCTCATAAGTCATCCTGAATTTCCTTCAGTGTACAGAACATGTTTTTTGAATGAATAATGGCCTCCACCGTCATCAGGATCATCTCAGCTAGATAATACACACAGTGCTAGACTAACTTTTTCCTTTAGCAGCACTCGAAAAATGTTTGGAGTACCACTTAAATCAACATGCACTGTAACACATTCTTATTTTCTCCGTCTCAACAGATAAATGTTATGGTAATTAAATGCAATGAATTCATCCTACAAACGTGTGCATCCGTGCCTAATTTAGCCGCACTGTTGTCTAAAAATAATTAAAACACATTAAAATCCCTTGTCACTGCACAGGGAGATGTTTTTCTTCTTTACAAACAGAACATTAGTTTTTAACAAAAGAGCTTTAAAGTCTAAATTGACCATCCCTTTTCTCTGGAGGCTGCAGTCTGCTGGATGGACGACTTCTCCACTGTAAAAAAATGATGGTCTGTACCAGGGGTGTCAAACTCATTTTAGGTCAGGGGCCACATACAGCCCAATTTGATTTCAACCAAGCCAGACCAGTAAAATAACAGTATAATAGCCGTTAAATAATAACTCCAAACTTTTTGGTTTTGTGCAAAAAAAGTAAAAGTGCAATTTTAACAATGTTATCATATTGGCTAGAGAGTCTGGTTTTGACCAGCTCTATATGTGAAGTGTCATGAGATAACTTTTGTCATGATTTGGCGCTATATAAATAAAATTTGATTGACTGATTGATCGTTTACATGTGCATGACAACTTACAGACCACAGTGGATCTACAAAGGCATAAAATAGTAACAGGCATAATAATGTTTAAATTCCACTTATTTTCCTGTAAGAAATTTCAGATTCAAGGTTGTTTGTATATGTAAATATTTTCAGCATGTAATTGTACTTTTTTCACACTAAAACCAAGAGAAGAAATATGGAGTTGTCTTCATTTTTTGTTTATTGTGCTGTTATTTTACTAGTCTGATCCACTTTGGATTGGATTGGGCTGAATGCGGCCCCTGAACCTTTGACTGTTAATATCTTCAGTGTAATTTTTGTACTTTGTAAATTCATCCTGCGGGCCAGATTGGACTTTTTGGTGGGCCGGTTTTGGCCCGCAGGCCACATGTTTAACACCCCTTATCTATACAAAACCTTGGTGGTTATTTTTGTATAAAAATAGGCTTCCACTCTGTAGTGGTAGATACGTACATGTACAGGAATATTAAATGCCATGTCATACATCAGGAGTACTTGTGCTTCTTCTACATCTGCTGCTGGTAGGGGCTGGAATTCCATCAGTGTATTTGTTTCTGCATAGTCTATGTTTCAAGCTGATGTCGAGCTGAACAAGTTTTTCATGTTTACAGTTTTCAGTCACATCAGCAGTCTAAGCTTTCCATGCAAATCCCTGTCCACACACAGAGCAGCACAAGCAATATGTAGAGTTCTTTTCTTTCCAGTATCGCAGACACTTGAACTGTGCGAGCGATTCACTTTAGAAACCGTTTTCTTTTTTATCATGAGATCAGCGGCTGATTCCTCATCTGAGTTGACCTCATCACTGAAGTGGCACAGGAGGCTCTGAATGATCTCTGTTACCCTTGCCCCATGACGGGATTGCAGTCGGGTTTGTCAGTGGCTGTAACTCACAATCTACAGCACAGATCAGTGTGGAATTTTTACACGTGATAAATCTCTGCTGTAACTGAGTTCTCCTTGCAGATGATCTAAATATGGGTCCAGATTCTTCACCATTCAGAGATATGCTGTATTTTGACATTTTCAGCATTTTCTCAAAAATAAAGGCACTTATAGCTCTAAAAAAAAAAAAAAAAAGAGAGAGAGAGAGAGAGAGAAAACAAACGCATGTTACAGGACTCTATCTATCAACATGATTCATTTCTTACTGATCCAGGATTGAAAGTATGTATTTTCCATTTCTAAATCCACCATATTTGATGTTTAATCCGTATTACTATTAAGGATGCTTTGATTGCAAAATTCTTGGCTGATGCTATTATTTATGTTGTTTTTGTTATTTATTCTCAAAGAGATTGCCATTATAAACATAACAGTAGTTGCTATTTTAAGGTCTTTCAGCCATTAATCACAGTAACTTTGAATAAACAGAGATTCAAGCATTAAAATTTATGAAAAAACTTTGAATTTATCACAATAGATAAATATTTGCCACTGCCAATGGTAAAAATACATCTTATTTGACGATGCCAATACCGACAAATATCAACAAATATGATTTGACACCAATGTCCGGCTGGTATTTCTGAGCATCCCTAGTTCAGGTCAGTAGTCTGATGAGAGAACTGACAGTGTTGACACGTAAAGCACCTCCGCTCACCAAACATTTGATGATAAAAATAGGAATCCAAATCCTGGGAAAATGTTTTAAGGATCAAGGAACTGATTTATAGCATATATAAGGGTCTTGCAGTGTTTTCATTCATGACATAGTGTAGTGATTCTTCCTGGTGGATGTGATCCAACAGGGCAAGGGTCTGCCATCTCTGACTGACTTTTAAAAGATCAGTCATTGTTACCAAAGGGCCACTTGACGTACAATCATGATCATTAAAAATTTAAAACACAGGACACATTTGCAAGCCACTAAGTACCAGGGTACTGGGGTTTTAAGGTTTTAAAACCTAGCAATGTTATCGCCAAAAATGATCCCAAAATGTGACTTAATGATCACACTCTGGAGCCCTAATGCATGCAGTGCAATGTATTGTTTATGGAAATTCATCCTCCTTCAGAATTCTGGAATTATAAAGTGAAGTTTTTTACATATTGTTAACTATTCACACACAGGCGTGATTTTGCGAGTGTGACGAACACTCTGTCCCTCAGCCCATCTCTGTGACACTACCCTACACATTTCAGCAGCAATGCTGAATACATTAACATTTTGAATGTGTTATGTTTTAGATTAGTCAGGATGTCTGTGTCCCTTCTCATTAGAGTAACTCTCTGTGGCTGACTTCCTCTTTGTTTTACGTCTACAGCTACACAAAGATGTTTTGTGTGTGTGTGTGTGTGTGTGTGTGTGTGTGAGGGTGAGACAAGGTGCAATAGCTGCATCCACCTGCTCATGTACAAGATCGATGGAGAAACATATTTATAGATGCATGAAATCAATCATACTTGAATAGCCATTTATCTGAGGCTGTTAGACTGAAAGGTGTGAGACTTTAGGGAGACAAAAAAAGGTTCTGGTGCATTCTGCATATAAACAAAAATAAAAATAAAAACACTGTGTTTTGATACCTACAGATAATTAATGGGTGTCGTCACCTTTTCTTTTCAGGTGATCAAGTACAAGATGTGCCGATGCATGAAGAAGAAACACAAAGGCCGTAACAACAATGACCGGGGAGCTGTGCTGAGCCTGGATGATGTGAAACGCCATGTCAGTAGGCTGCTGCTAAGCACTTTGACTGTGTCACAATGTATCGGCTTGACAGGGGCACACTCTCCTCTTTGTCGGCACCGGTCTCTACTGCAGCTGGAGTGAAGGAGGACAGAATGATAGAAAGGAGAGGGAGAGATGGGGGAGGAGGGAAAGAAGAAGCAACTTGAGAGACACGGAGGCAGAGAAAAAGTGATTGGGAAGAGAAAATTGAGAGAGTGAGTGAGTAGTGGGAGAGAGGAAAGTGGCTTGAATTTAATCAAAGCTGGAGGACAGGAGTGGCAGGGAAAGGCTGAAATTAGAGCTTTAGAAGGTGTGACGGCTTACTTATTTCCAAGTGTAAATGAAGCCAGTTCACTTTAATTGTAAGTCTGAGACCTGGCAGAGAAAAAGGAAAGATGTGGTCCTCCTCTGATCTGCTTTTCCAGACGTGGTTATCGTCTTTTTTCATCCACTGTCATTATTTTCTGTCATCTCTTAACTCTAAAAAGCTCCAGCAATCTATTTTGTCTCTCATAGTGGCTTGGTTTGTTGCTCATCTCATTTATTTGAAAGTATGTTTATGACTTGAAGGTTCTTTCTTTTTTTTTTTTTTTCCAGATGCACTGTATGAGTCAGTTGCTGCCTAGTCACCCTGTGCATGTTTTGGTCATTGAATTTGTCTTTTCAGAAACAGGAATCAAAACAGAAGAACACAAGTGGTTATTTGCCTTTCAGTTTAGACGAACAAAAATTGAAGCTCAAAGGGGATTTTTCAATTTTATGGACAAAAGAGAAGGAACAAAAGTGGAGAAAAAAAATGGTTAGATTTTCATTTATTTCTTCACAAGAATATATGAGGATGGCTCAAATAGTGCCGTGTAATCAACTGATATATGGAGGACAAAACAAATGTGTGTCTCAGAGAAGAAGACATGCCGTGACTGAAAACCAACCACTTTGTGCTCCAAGTGAGAAGCAGATCTAATATTTATGGTAATGAAGTGACTACAACATAGCATCACATAGAGCATTTATATAGTCTGAAAAGAGTTATTTGTTGCTTTGAGATTGAAAAAATAACTACTACAATTAACAGCAGGGGGCAGTAGTGAAATGGAACGCACCCCTTTACCACCAAATCAACACTACAGTAATGACCCACTGATAAAAGTTGGCATTGACACAACATCTGCACATCTGTACATGTTCTTTCAGTCCGTCATCATCAGTTTATCAGCCAATGGTTTATACCAAATATTTTTCTGTTAAAACCCAAGAAATCAATTTCATGTCCGAGTTTTAAAAAATACATGTTGATACTCCAGTGTGTTCACTCTTACCCACTGTTTCCAAAAGTTTCTTTTACTGTCTTTTTCATCCTGTTATGTCTATAGTCGCCTTTCCATTGGACATATGCGCAAAACTATCCCTGATATTTACTAAATGTCGAAAAAAACAGAAGTGCGTAATGTTGGTTTTTCCATAAAGTCACAAATGTGATGATTTGTTTATATATTATAGTGAGATGACATGAGAAACATGGCAACGAATGTAAATATGATGTTGATTTACAGATATATTCACTGTTATTATATATTACCCCTCTATCCTGTACTAAATTGAAAAATGATTGGGTTTCCTGGTGTGTCCACATATACCACACCATGTTTCTTTTAAAACTCTTCTTCTTCACTTGTTGTAACGTCCGTCATCATCTTTTTTTTTTTAATTCACGTGACTCTAGTTGCGGAAAAGGTCTTTCCATTGCAGTTTTGCAGGATATACCAATTGCGCTATGACCAAAAAAACCACCTCTTGCCAGCACAAAAACTTTTAATCGAAAAAATCGGTAAATTTTTATGCACAAATTATATTTGCGCAATTTGAGACCCAACTGAAAAGTGACTTATGTCTCTCATTATTGCCTTTGCCATCCCATTTTCATCTCGTTGAGACTCATACATTTTTTTTTTTTTACTTTGTGTCTTGTGGCTTAATGTTATTTCTGTCTTGTTACCTCTCCTTTTTTCTTTAGTCTTCTCGAGATCACCTATCACATGGTTTTCTGGTATGTTTTCCACCCATTAAGACCCTAAGTTGGTCCTGACCTCAAGTTTGGGAATGAGAGGTTTACGTTTTATCTCGCTCAGGTTTTAGCAAACATACATTCATTCATTCATTCATTCATCTCCTGAATCTTGGTCCTCGAGAGGGTCACAGGGGTGCTGGAACCTATCCCAGCTACCATTGGGTGAAGGTAGGGTTTACCCTGGACAGTCGCCAGTTCATCGCAATGTTGACAAATAGAGATGAAGCAATCACTCTCAAATTCCCCCCTTTGGGCAATTTAGATTAGCTAATTAACCTATTATGAGCATGTCTTTGGATGGTGAGAGGAAGCTGGAGTACCTGGAGAGAACCCACACAAACAAGAGGAGAGCATGCAGACTCCACAGACTCCCCCCTCTGTCAGCTGGTGTTGGAATCAAATCCAGAACCTTCTTGATGTGAGGCGACAGCGCTAACCACTGCAGCACCACGTTATCAAGAAACATCCACAGTAAAACCATAAATTGCCTCTTGCTTCCCATACAGTTTTTTTTTGCAAATATCTGAATTTCTGATTTGTTTTGATCAGCCACAGTTTGGTCTGAAATGTGTCTCATCAAACAGTAACTCAGCGAACATCACTAGTAAAAATACATCCAAGAGAATGCATTCGAAGCATAGTGGAAGAACACTTCTCTGTTAGCCAGAAATACAGGCAGATGTTACTTTAACTTAAATCGAATTGGCCTGGATTCTAATTTCATGTATGAAAAGAATGATGATTAATAAGTATAATTTGTGCCCCCCCCCAAAAAAAAAAAAAAAGGGGAGGCAAGGGGTATTGTTTTTGGTTCACTTTGTTTGTTTAACACTTTAGCGGCAAAATTGTCAGTTTAATTCATACCAAATTAGGTTTATAGATTGCCAGTGACCCAGAATAGATGTCATTACATTTTGGGAAAAGTAGGTCAAAGTTCAAATTTTTATTAATTTTTTTAGATCTTTTTTTTTTCCCCATTTACTTATAATGGGCAAAATTTCAAATGTCTATAACAACATCAATTTTTTTTCAATTTACTTCAAACTTGGCAGATATATAGAAGCAATTCATATGCTGACATCAGCTGAATCGATGCCAAAATAAGCTACAATATGTGCGAGGGGCGGGGTTTGTTGTGCCTGGCACCACTTTTTCGCGTCTACTTATGTAAATGTACCTCATAGTCATAAATAACAGTAGCGTCACCTGCTTTTAGAGCTTTAGGACTATACTGCCTAAAAAACAGGATGACCAAAAGCAACAGAAGAGTCACTTTAGCCCATTTCAAGGTTTTCCTTTTTATGTTTCTAGAATATTCTGAGAGCTGTTTTTCAACTATAAGTGATGCCTTTAATGATAGTTGTGTCAGTAACACTGCGATATTTAAACATAAGTATCCTTAGAGAGAGGTGAGAGTTTCCAGTGTAATTTATGATGTATAGTTAGTGATGCATCAGTGAGACTGGAGATGATATTGTAACGTCTTAGTCATCTTTAGGCTGTTTACTAACTGCTAGTTGTGAGAAACTGTGACAAATTGACATTTAAGCATTAACGTAATGGAACGTCACATGTTCCTTGACGTACACAGACGGAGGCATGAGCAGTGGATGAACTGTCAACAAATTATCACCTTGAACAACCAAGAATCAAGCAGCATGAAGTGTTAATGAGCTTCATCAAAGTGTCAAAGTACTCCTACTCCTCTGCTTAGTCCACACTCCTAGTGGCTGGGACAGCTCATAATGCCTACGAAAGCTTAACAGAAGTCCTCAAACTGCCAGAAATATAGTCGCAGTAATGTAATGTTCAACCGTTTGAACATTAAGACTCAGTAGACTCGCATCCTGTGGTTTTCTCATATTAGCTGCTGATTGTCTTCTGCACTTTATTGTAAACATTGCACTATTGTCACATCTGCTGCCGTTTGGTTCCATTATGCACCTCCTCACCTCATAACCATTACTGTATTACACTACTGCTGCTGCTGTAAATAGATTGACTTGTACACTTTATATTCTGCTATAATTTATTATTTAAACCGCTTATTTATTCTTATTCTATTTTTTACCGTAAAAAAAAAATCATGGCATTTAACAAGGTGAGGCAGAAACAGTATCTCAATTCTCTGTGTGTTCTGTGCATCTAGTGAATTGACAATAAAGAATCTTTGAATCTTGAATCTTAAACTGTAGATCAGTAAAAAAAAAAAAAAAAGGCACTCATTGAAATGAGATTTTATTAGTAAGGGATTTATTGAGATTTATACCATCTTCCAAAACAAAAATTCAGAGAGTTTTCCACAACGTGTTGTTATTTCACAATAAAAGCCTGGTAAAGAGATTGTCTACTGAAAGTAAAAAGTGAGATTTCAAAGATCACAGGACATTTTTTTATGAATAGTGTAACTTCAGCAGGCTAAACAGATTTCCAAACACTATTTGGTGAATTCTTAAGATAGGCTCAGGGAAATCATAAAGGCTTCCAGGTAGTGACTCATACAGTATATAGTTTCACAAAGACTGATGTTTTCATTGGTGACTTTTACTGCACTGTAACACACACATCAACAAACACACCCTTGTGGTAATATTCTATAGAAATGTATATCTTCATAAACGTCCCTACATCACCAAATTAACAGTGTGGAAACATTATGAGTTCAGCATATAACGTAATGCCTTTACTTGTTGAAAGTTATCTCTAGAAAAGAAAGCAAATGCAATGCTGATTTTCAGTTTGTTTTCATTTTATCATCATTTCATTCACACATTGTTTTGTACCAACAGCGGATAGGGGTCACAGTAATGGTCATTCTGCAAAAACCTCAGACCTGTTGAAGCCTGGTGAGCTTCCTCCTATTTAACGTGTTAGACCTCAGTCTCAGTGGCTCACTACTCACTCTAGTGGTGTGACATGTCATTACTGCAGAGATGTTGCGGGCTTGCTCCAGATTTCTGCAATACCTGTAGTTCCCAAACTTTTTACTTGTATTATCTTAAGAACCAAAAAAATCCATTTTGTGTCCTCAGGACCCAAATGAAGAAGAACAGGCTACGATGTGAATCACCATAATGGCTATAGTTTCACTGACTTTCCACATCATTGATTTTAATACTCTTTGCTTCAATGTCAGAACACCAATGACTGTTTCCAAGATACCAGGCACTTCTAAACACTGGAGATTACAATGCTGTCAAATCATGTAATGTTGGCTCGACAGCACCACACCATCACCGAACAACTGACGCAGCAAAGAAACAATTTAAATGCAAATGCACCGAAACAGAAATATGACTGACTTTTACACTGATTTAACACTGCGTACTAGAGTGACTATTTTTATGTCATTTTCTACTTGTTATATCTTGTTTGTATGTTTGCTGCTGATATGTATATTTTAGTCGTGGTTGTTGTTCAGTGTCCTCATTGTTACATGCATCGTTTATGAACTTCTACTGATTTGTTGTGTGTTTCACATGGATTTGCGTGGATAAACTATACATTTTTCTAGATGTTATAAACTCTTCTAGTTTTCTTTGACAGTTGGTGACCCTGGGAAATTCATCAGCACGCATAACACCAAAATCTGTCTTGCTAATCTCTTTCAAATATTACAAATAACTCTTTTAGCCCATAAAGACCCAAACATTCACCACTGACCAAAATCATCTACTGATCTAAAATATTTAATAACTTCTGATCCACTAATTTTATCAATCCATGTAAATAATTGGTGTAAAATGCAGTTTGTCATCTTTTTATGGTCATCGGATATGACCCATTTGGACGTTCAGAGGCTCCGTAGTGAACGTGGAAACACCGTCATCTTCTACAACATTGATTCACCAGTAAAACCAGTGGAGTTGGATCAATGACAGAGGATGGACACACTGGGTTTATGTTCAGTTAATGATATCTTTGCTGATAAATGTCGTGTTCTCTTCAGTTTTTCTGTTTTTTCTACAATAATCTTCAACTTTAATCTGAGCTTTTATGAACGTTTATATGATCAGTGAATTAAATATAAGAAGATACCTGATTTTCACTGAAAAAAAGCACAAAATGCAGAGGATAATGTAATAAATGGTGATAAATCAGTTAAGAGAGGTTAAATCTAGAGGAAAACTTAATTTGGGAACTGCCACAAAAGTAGCACTGGGTCTGTATGGATTAAAGTTTGCACAATCCAATAAATAGTAAGTAAAGGATGGATTTTCATTTCATTACCTCCTAAAACAAAACATGTTTATTAAAAAATGAAAGAGAAGGAAACTGATGACATGCATTCCAGCCAACCAACATTTCCATCCTAATTCTGATGCTGATAAGTAATATTTAATCAAGTAAAAAAAGCCTCATTGAGACTGCAAATCTCTTTTTCAAGAGTGACCTGGCCAAGAAAAAGCAGCATAACACACGGTTTCTGACAAGACGAGATATAATCAACACATAATACAAAAACTTACAATCGATAGTTACAAAACAATCATTTGTGCAAGTTTGAAAACAGTTACATTGACCAAGCTCATTGATTTCACGCTCCTTTAAAATAGCTTTGAATTCACTTACAGTAACAAATTCAGGTAGATTTAAATCGTTTTGCAGGGCGTTAACATAATAGCATTAGTCCATAAATAGTTTATAAATACTTCTTAGACTACTTGCAAAATCCTTTAACTTCAAATGTGCAGTTCATGAGCTATCCAGTCACTTCCTTTGGAAATGATGACATTGAGTCAGAATATGGCTAAACGTTTATGTTTCTGTTTTCTAGTGTTTTATTTGTTGTTCTGTGAAAGTGAAACCATCTTTAAATATGATCCCTTTTGTTGGTCTTGTCTTCTTCCCCAAGACACACACTTCTGTTGTTTCGGAAAACAATCTCCTCCAGTGTCACAGTCATAATACACCATCACAGCTTAGTGTTTTTTCTACACAGCATGAGCCGCGAATGAGAAAAACATCTTGAATTTCAATTTAGCTTTTTGTATTTTAAAAGAAAAACACCCTCTCATTTTTTGTATGTTTTTATGACAGCATTGCTGAGTAGAAAATTCAACAACCGAAACATGCACACAGCTTTTCCTTCTGATTTTGTCGCCTTTTTGCCTTTATCTTCCACTTGACGTGTCGTGCTTTACCTTTTCACTGTCATTTCTTTCCCTCAGGCTCCATGTGAGAACCTGCGTACACCATCCACATATCCTGGCAACATGCTACCTCATCATCCAGGCCAGGGCAACTTTGAAGACTTCACTTGCTGAGCAAACGTGGATGGAGCATTGTAAAAGCGTATGTTATGCAACCAAAGCCAACCATAAAACAAGACTTATATCCTAACATGGGGAGGGAATGAGAGGAACTGACGCTCAATCGCAGGCACTTTTTTCATAGGAGAAAGGAAGGAAAAACAGACAAATCAACTTTGATCGTCACCTGAGGCCAAGAGGAAAAAAATACATCCCAAAAATGAAAAAGTTTGGTTAAATAAAAATGCCCTGAACAGTTCGAAAACATTTACATGCAGCAACTGTTAAAAAAAACTCTGTATCTCTTGTGTTTTTCCTCTGGAACACTGCCGCAAAAAGGACGCTCATGGAGACACCTTGCCAACATGAACCTCTGTTTCCAAACACACAAAAAAAAAAACACAAAAAAATAAGAATTAAGGGAAACTGTACAGATACGTCACCATATACAGATCAGAAAAAAAAGATCCCTCCATGCCTTTATATAACTCATCCACACACAATGTTTTCACAGTACATATTGGGGACAAATAACCACTTTGCTTACTCCACTGTACATGTAGCAACATCTGTACCTGTTGCAGCGCTCCATCGAACAACAGCTGGACTCTATGTAGTTTGTATCAGAATGTATCTTCGTCCACAGTGAGTGTAGTCAGGCGCACAGGGGGATGTTTTAGATTTTATTTTTTTTTTTCTTGGGGAAATGACTGCTTGTGGTGGATGGATGGTAGACGTGCATCATATCTACCTTTTACAGTGAAGATATCAGGTTCTGCTCATCTTAAACTGCATGCTCGTACTTGTCCAGTGCATGTTTTTATTTTTCATTTCATTTTAAATTTAGCATTTGTAACAAAAAAAAAAAAAAGATTACTATTACCGAGTTTGCCTCAATGATATACAGGAAAAAGGAAAACATCCCATATATATTTGTGTATGTGTGTTGCTATGCAGTGTATGTATGTACGCTTGGGAGTGTTTAGTGTGGTGCGGTGCGATTGTTGACCGCGCAAATGAATGAGCTACACTTAATTTCATTCTTCATTAGTCCACTTCTCATTTTCCTACGTGTACGCGGGGCACAACGTGCACCTCCCGCCATCTTTTATTCGACTTCATTTTGTCTTATCTCGGGATGACTTGAGAAGCTGATTGTTGAAAACCCTTGGAGTTTTGTGTGTTTGTGTGTGTAGGTGTGTGTGTGTGTGTAGGTGTGTGAGTGTGTTAGGGGAGGGGGGGGCTGTTAAATTTTTCTGTATCTGTGTTCTAGTTGCAAAAGTCTTTATCAAAGCACAATACCGCCAATATGTAGAGGTGATGTAAAAGAAAACGTACTATTCTTCTTGATATATTGTCATATTATTAATATCGTGGACTGTTTTTCAGTTGCTTTTTTCTTTCATATAAAACATGAAATGCCTGAAAATCCTGTCTCCATCTGCCGGGTAATAATAGGCTGCTCTATTTAGTTATGAACGTATAAATAAAATGTAAATATCATTTGGAAAACTGCTGTTCTTCGGAGGGTTTTATCCTTATCGGTGAATCTTCTGAGGCCTTTATGTTATGTAAAGGTAAATATTTTTCAACTGCAGTGAGAAAATCTGATTTAGTATTCCATACTTCATCTAAAGCATTTTTGTAATCTGTTTCCTCTAATTAACATGTTATTTTGTGTTTAGTCTTATATAACATTTTGTGGGAATTAAATCAGCATTAGTGTGAAGGTTTGAGGGCAGGGGTCCGGCCTGTATTAAGCTAGATATTAAGCTTATCTGTATGAACCATTCATTTATGCTGCAGTTAAACAGCTGCGAGCCACAACACTGGTATTTTGGCTCCAGTACTCTTGAAATGTAATTAAAGTTTCAGCTGCCGTATGACAAAAGGATGGATGAGAAATATCCTGTGCGGCCAATGTGAGTTTTATCGAGATTGTCAGTCAGCCAGAAGCCTCACGTTGTGGATGGCCTCTGCCGTATTTACTGTACATCTGGTGCTGCCAACTGCCACACTTATATTGTAAAAGTGGCTTGGTGATGCATGACTCTGAATATTAGAGCTCAGTTATAACCCTCCACACACACACACACACACATACACACCCCTTTAAACATGGTCTGACTCAAAATCATGTTTGTTGCTCAGTCAGCTGCACATCAGCCGCTACTACCAGACGTCAGGGTTATTCCAGGACAAGAAGTTTGCTTTAGCCTCATCTTTTTTTCATTGTGACTTTTTCTTTTAGCAGCAAACCATGTCAGCATTGTTCATCAAATGTGATACATCTTTTTATTATTCAGTGAAGAAACCTCAGTCAGTAACCATCCATTAAAGTATTAAAGCTCCCAGGAACCAGCCACAAAAATCTGATGAGGATTTTCCTGTTTTTTGAATGTCTTCAACATTTTTTTTTTTTCATGTTGTTGCCCCTGATGGTTTTATTATTTTTCTGTTGTACCTGCCAAGAAGACAAATTAATCAAGAAATAAAAGACGATGCTGTTCATTTCCTGCTGGCATTTGTGTGTTTGTCTGAGTGGCGGTCTGCTACTCAGTAGATTGCAGAAGGGGTCAGAGATGGTGGAGTACAGGAGAGCTGCTCTGCCAGAGACAGAAATCGTACCAGGAGATGCTTGCTGCATTCTGATAAGGCTCCAGGGTGAAGCAGGTCTGGGTGGGCGGGACGAGTCAACACCAGCGGGAGTTGAGACAAACTGGAAAAAACCTACACACAGATTCTGGATTAGCAGCAGTGGAGGAAGAGTTCCAATCGTTTAAGAGCAATACGTCTCTGTAAAAATACACCAATAAGCAAAAATCCTACTCAAGCAAAAGTATTTATATCAGTAGAGTTAAATATTAAAGCCCCGGTGCGACCTCTGACATTAGTATTATGAATAGTGACGTCAGCGGCTTGAACTACTTTACACTGTTATTTGGATGTTGTGTATTTTACAGATTAGTATTTCAGAGTAAATGTTTTGAACTGGGCGACAACATTGAAGAATTATTCATTCACTACAGTTTCCGAGTTTGGGATCAACAAAGTCTGTCTGTAGGGTGATCTCAGGTAAATTGAGTTATCAGCTATCAGCCTTGTAGCTCTTTAAATTTTAAGAGCCAATGAATGCAAATTATTTCAAATTGTTGCCACATCTGTACTTGACAAAAAATAATTGATTTGATGGGTGTGTGTTTGCTGTGGTGGGCGTAGCCATGCCTCACATCCAGCCTGCTGAGGAGAACTGTGAGGAAAGTGGCCCGGCAGACAAATCTGACTTTAAAACGATAAGGTTGATAAATCAATAGAAAACAGGTGTACATCTATAAAACTAATTATGAGATATAATGTAAAATTTTTGCTTATCTAAGTTCTTTTTTTTTATGATGGTGGCTCATTTTATCTTAATGTATTCAGATAAACTGAGCCATGCATTTCAGCTAAAACAAGCCTCCCTCACACTTGTGTTTTAGCAAATATTTAGATGGTTCCATTCATTAAAATGAATTAATTTGACAACATATGAATGTATTTGAGCATATCTTACATGCTTTACATGCAGCTGGCCTCCCATATGCATCACAGAACCAGATTAGGGGCTGGTTGTGCAGGGTATGCAACCCAGGGCTTGGGATGCAGAAACCTGAAGTCCTGTCAGCTGCAAGGGCTGCAGGACTCAACAAACTAAGGGTCATGCAGTGGTTCCAGGATCAGGAGGATTTGCTCTGCATGCTTGGCCTTGAGGGCCTTCCATCTCATCTCTGGAACTGCAATGAGTCTGGTCTCCTAGACCAGTTCACATGAGCTAAGGTGGTCAGATAGGTTGGACACCCATGCATGGAGGTCTGCGCAGTGGAGAAGGGAGTGGGAAGGAAGTGGTTCAGGTAGAAGCTGCCAGAGTTTGAGGGGGGGGTTTTTGTTTTGTTTTTTTTTTTGTGATGACAATGGTTTTGTCCATTAGAGCTGCCTGTAAAAATCAGTCCCCATGCAGACCAGTGGAGGAGGAGCCCCACCACCTCAAATCCACACACACGCACACAATGTTATTGGACTATTCAGTTCAGTATTAAGTTATTATGAGTTACTAAAGTATGATAATATGTTAATATAATGTGTCATCTGTGTTTTACACTTTTTCTCAGTCGCTTTGGTACATTTCTCAGATCAGAATTTAAATTCTCATAACTACTTGTTCCGTTTTCACATCATTGTGCCACTTGTGCACATCAAAAAAGCAGTTTCTCATTTCTTTGAACAAGTTGC
>JAPQRP010000013.1:8259488-8278335 GCA_037367295.1 Apogon hyalosoma | reverse complement strand
CAGTTATATATATATATATATATATATATATATATATATACATATATACAGTTTTCTTTAAATACTTGAGATCCCTTTGATAATGTGTCGATTCAGGACATGGTGACAATAAATAGTTTAAAACATTTTGTGGCTCTTTAGTTAAATCCATTTGTAAATTGAATAAACAGGATTCCCACATACCATCCCTCCATGCCCCCCTGTGAATACCTACTGTCACCGCTTTGCCACCCCATGTAAAATGTTCTAGATACTGTGAAGGTGTAAAAATGAAGAGTATCAGGAGTAAGTAGTAAATGATGAATAAATATCATCTGTATCATGCTGTATATGGTATTTGTTTTACTTTCAGGTTGTGTACCCTCCAGCAGTGTACGGCCTTGGAGGAGCCTTCGATGCAGTGACCATGTCAAATGATCTTGGTAAAGCCACTTTGGCAGAGGCCGTAATGACCATGTTCCTCACCACGGCTGTGTGCATGGGCGCCGTCAACAGCCAAACCAGCACACAGCTTGCTCCCTTCTGCATCGGCCTCACCGTGACAGCTAACATATTAGCCGGGTGAGTTTTCAGCAGGAACTAGAGAGCCAGGGAAACCAGAAATTATCACCGACATCTTTTCTTCAATTTCCTCTTCCACCCTCATCATAGTTTTTCCAAATGTATCAGTCCTTTCCAAAGATAAACAAACTCCAAGAAAAATAACTATGAGAGAAATTTCCCAGTTTTCCCAAAGGATGGAGTTTTGGGTTTTAAGTTATAGGTTTATTACATAATGTTTGTAGAGGCTTTCCTTCCTCCATTAAGTCCAAAATATTGGTGGTGACCTATATTATGCTGAAGGTTGTTGAATAATGAAAATACTGGAAACAGCATGAGAATTTGTTTTAAAAAATTTTATATAAAAATACCTCTTAATGCTTCTGCTAATTTCAAAAAGTTAAACACGTGATACAGACAGGACCAAAGTATCTATGATCGCAACTCTTCTCTACATCTGTATTATCACTTATCAGGTATATGCTGAGGTTTAGTAGGTTTAGCCTTTTACGTTAGGTATTTAGTGCTCTTTTATCATTTAATATCTGTCTAGCGATCATTGTCATTCACGCTTTGCTCAAAGCAAAAGCTTATTACATTTTGTCCGAGACACATGGGTAGAGACCAGAGTCACTTTATTTCCTTCATTTTGGTGAATCGTAATGTGGTGGATTATAGCGCCGCCGTGGCTCAGGAGGTAGAGTAGATCATCCAATAACCACAGGGTTGAATCCTGCTCTGTCCTAGTCATGTATCATTGTGTCCTTGGGCAAGACACTTCACCCACTTTGCTTCCAAACCTAATAAACCTTAGCATGTGTCTGATAACTGATAATACAAACAGATGTGGAGAAGAGCTGCTATCATAGATACTTCAGTCCTGGCTGCATCATGTGTTTAACTTTTTTAAATGAGCAGTAGCACTAAGAGTTATTTTTGTATTTAATTATTATTGTTATTATTATTATTATTATTATTATTATTAATGTTATTAATAATTTTTTGGGACATATTTTCTTACTGTTTTTGTATTTTCAGTACTCACTGTGTATGAATGGTTGGTGGTGGTCGGAGAGGCCGTTTGGCGTAGATTGGCGGCCACGTTTCCGTCAGCCTGTCCCAGGGCAGCTGTGGCTACAGATGTAGTTTACCATCACCAGCGTGTGCCTGTGGAGTGAATGAGTAATGGATCCAATGTAGAACACCTTTTCCATATGGATTATGGATAAAGGGAGACAGGACATAGAGACATAAAACAAAATCAACTTGAATAAATCTGCTTTAGATTTGCATTACTAGTCCTTCTATAGTCATCCTATACAGTTACGGAATAAATTATTAGACCACCCTTGTTTTCTTCAATGTCTTGTTCATTTTAATGCCTGGTCCAACAAAAGATACATTTGTTTGAACAAATATCATAATAACAACAAAAATAGCTCACAAGAGATTAATTTCAGAGCTGATATCTCTCCATTTTCCATGTTTTCTTGATAATAGCCAAAATCACTTAAATTCTTACATCAATATCTATGGCATTGTACTGACAAAAACAGTGCTTTTAGACATTCCGTGTTTTCTTTTTCATCTGTTTTAGTCACACGATCCACACAGGAGTTAGTACTTGATTGCATAACCATTGTTTTAGATGACTTTTGATGATCTAATAATTTTTTCCACAACTGTATGCTGTTTTGTGTCAGAGGGGTCCTGTCTGGAGCCTGCATGAACCCGGCCCGAGCCTTCGGACCTGCGGTGGTTGCAAACCACTGGATCCACCATTGGGTTTACTGGGTTGGACCCATCTGTGGGGCACTACTTACTGTCGTCACTGTCAGGTTTGTACAATCCACTGTAACAGTCAGTGTTGGAGAATAATGAGTAACATGTAACATCATTACACAGTTCAAATACAAAAAGAAGTTAACCAATCAGTTAGAGGAAAATAATGTAATAAAATCCAGTTTTGAAACGTTGATAATTTCACATAATTTACATCTTTTATGTTTTCCTTTACTACAGTTTGAGTTTGTTATATATTTGGTTTATTTTGATAGTTGTGCATTGAAATTAAAATATGCCAATACTAATTTAAGTTGTTAACTTTTGAGTATGCATATTCATGTGGCAGCTATTTTCCTCAGACATCAAGCTCAAGTTCTGGGGCTAAAATGCTGTTAGCAACAGAATTTGCTACCATATTAGTACATTCAAGTTTTATAATTGCGGGGAATCCATTCATTCATTTCATTCATAAGTAAGTCGTAAGTCATTGATGAAAAGCAACAGCTAACATTAGCATTAATCCACTCACCAGCTAACATTACTGTTAAGTAGTTTTCATGATAAACAATAGGACAGGTGTTTACATATAGCATCAACACATATATTTGAATCTGGTAGTTAAACATAAAACTTGCAATTTAATATTAACTTTGTGCATTTGTTGTAATGTTGTAAGACCACCAGGTTTTTCAGCAGCTTTTTCCCCCCCGAGTCATCAGGCTGCTGAACTCATAACTGCTGCTTTCTCTCTTTTTTAAAAATCACTTCTGCCTTTTATCCCTGTTGATGTCCTTTTTAAATTAAATTATGGCTGTATTTTGCACACACGTACACACATTTTTAAATAAATGTTATAGTAGTAGTTATTATTTATTAACATCTAGCACTTATATTGGATTTTGTCCTTGAGCCAAATGCGATGAAATTTCGTTACTTGTGCATACTTGAATGACAATAAAGTTTGTCTGTGTCTATGTTCCACAGACACATATTCCAGTTAGCAGATGAAGGGTAACTGTATTCATCCCTTGGGGAAATTCAATGGCACGTTCAAATAGCAAATAGCACATTCTCTAGCATAACGTCATTTAAGATTACTGACTCAACCAAAACTTCTGAGGTGAGGTAAAAAGGCAGCAAGACTTTGATAGATGCATGTAAATATTTCAGAGTTAATTCATGAAGGAAGGAGGTTGAATGCTAATGTTAGCTGTTGTTCAAATGCGTGTCAGTGGGTTGTCAAAAATGCACTGTCCCTCCAGATTTTCCATTCCACTGTCTAATAATGATATTAATAATGAATTGTCATATTTTTGTGTTTATACAGCTCAAAGACAGTGGTATAATATTATGTTTTATTTGTCACCATGAGTGTTAGAGGAAAATGGCCACTGTTTTAAATGATCCAATTACTACCCAGTTTAAAACATTTGTAGGGAACTTGTCAAAAAATAAGTGTTTAAGTGATTAAAACAGTTATGACACTCAACAGTGACCTGTAATACATTACTACTTCAATAGTAACCTTACCAACACTGATAACTTTGCCAAGGGAGTGTAATGTTGTGGAACAATGAAACATTATATGGTATTTTATGACTGGTAGTAGCATGTTTCAGATCTGATAATGTCCTTCAGGTGTCGAACAATGTTGGTTGAAATCAAAGAAACCCATTTTTACAGCTGATATTTATCGCAAATAATTGCATAAACAGAACTGACTTCTTTTAGATTTCGTTGTAGTAGTAGTTTAGAGGTCAGATTTTACAACCTTCTTTCTTCTTTTCAACTGAACTTTGGCCTTAGTTATTCACAGCCAAAAACCTGCACTCATGGCTCAATCCATCGAGCTTCAGCGCTATTACAAGCTGACCTCCTGGATAGTTTAAATTTTTATTCTCTCAAACTTCATTGGTGATTAAAAACGTCTTAACCCGGCATTTATTAATGCGACTCAATTGAAAGTGCCTTTTTCTTGCAGGTTGCTTTTTGGTGACCAGAAGACTCGACTTCTGCTGAAGTGAATGCCTAACCTATGAAAGGTGAATGAGTCCCAGACAGCCTAAGGAAAGCTTCTCCGATTGGATGTCCATGTCCATCAAACAATAAGACTGTTTTATTTCAATTGGTCAGAAAAAAATACTCCCACCCATGTGTATTCGACCTTGGATCTAAACTTTTGGCTCCTAAGTGACATTTGTATTTCATGATGCAATAACATTTTTTTTTTTAATTATATGATAAGGATCCGATTTTTCCATGTGCTGGACCTTCAAAAGATTGTGCTGGACAGATTCCAGAGACCTTTGATTATAAATTCCAAACATGTAGTTACATACATCATACTTTTGTTATCTGTTTATAGTCCTTTTGTGCTCATTGTTTGGGTCAAAGTCCTAAATGGAAAACCATGGTTTGATAGCTTTATTACTTTTAAAGTTGGTGCAAGGTCACAGACACTAAACTATGTAATAAAGCTAGATTAGAACCATAAACCACTGCCCTTCAGTCCACTGACACTGACCTCCACATAGGTAACAAACAAACAAACAAATCTATGCCTTTGTATTCTGTTAAACAAGTGGTGGGAATGAATAAATTATGAAGGAAACAATGTACCATTAACACAATAAGCCAAAGTTGATCTATTTATCCTATTTATCCTCTTTTGTTTGCCTTTAATAAAGATGTACAAGAATTCATTCGTTCATTTATTCATTTCAGTTGATTTCACTTGGAATCCACATCTGTGACAAATTAGGGGATCGATCACCGCTGTCAGACATGTCCTTACAAAACCTTCTCTTTGATTTTATTTCAGTGTTTGAGATCAGGTGACTGTGACAGCCATAGATGGATTACTAAGGTCATAACCTGTCATTATGACATGACTGTTATCATAATGTCGCTCTGCAAAATCAAAGAGCTCAAAAGTCATATCAGGACCGTACTCTCTCTGCCCTGTGTCTGAACCTTACATATTCTCAACAATTATTACCACTGATTTATTTTTATTACAGTTTTTCTCTTTTCTTATATCTGATTTTTCAAACTAGCTGTATTTGGAAACCATTAAACCTTTGTGTATACATTTCTTAGAAAAGCAAAAAAACCTAAAATAAATAACTAAAAAAAATCCTCAAACACCTTGAAAATGAATGTTTTTTTTGCTTCAATATGTTGCACACAAACCATTTTTGTAAAAGCACACAATGTAATATCATGCTGATAGTGTAAGCTAAAAGAAACACTGCTGGCTTTCAGTTTTCTGGATGCAGTTGCAACACCATTGTGTCAAGCACAAAAAATAGACATACATATCCGAATGTGTAAATTATGAATGTATATTTTCTACATATTAGGATATATAAGAATATAGAAAAGAAAAAACTAAACAAATCAAAGAACAATCAAATAACTTTTCTTTGGGGCTTGGCCTTAAGTTTACTTATCAGATGAACACAAAATTAATAGTTTTGTTAGAAAATTGTTAATAATTTTAGAACTGGTGCCTCATGAATTGCTATTAGGGTTGAAATATTCAGAAAAACTGAAAACCTACTCCTATGCACTGATGTGTAGTGTTTTTACATAGTATACACAAGCTAGGGGGAGTTTTACAGGGAATGTAATGTACTTTTACAGTAGTAAATACATAAAAATATGCTTAGTGCCAACTTTACTGTTCAAAATTATGTAGTAACTTGTATATCTGTTTTCTTATTTCTGTACTGAGGTCTCAGAAAGCTTTGGAAGAGTTGCAGGAGTTTTGTGGTATCTAACTTTTCTTAGGTTATTTCATTTTTCTAAAGTTTTAATATATCAGTCTAACTGGAGAAACTCAGTTTTATTTGTTTCACTTTAAGTAAAAATGTTACATTTGCCTTGTCAGAGAATAAATGAAAAATACTGTAAAAATGTGATGGGTTTTGTTTAATTGGTGACCTATAGGTAGTTTGTTTGAATATACAGTAGATGTTTTAGACTTCCAAATGAATTGCTCTCTGAGCAAGTCAGAGCCATTTATTGGCTTTAAAGAAGAAACTCTAATTACAGTACACTGCCAGGGAATAAAAATAGTCACTGCATAGTGTTGAAACATCCAAATAAGACCTGTGTAGTACCACTGAAATGCTGAAATAGCAGTATTTTACCTGACTTTTTAAACTATACAGCCAGGATTAGTGGTTAAAAAGTTATTGAACATTTAGCAACAGATCATCTCAGTCACTGAGGATTAACCTGCACGGTTTTATGAAACATGTAATAAAACTATGACTGGTGCAGATTTTGGTAAACTGTGTCTGTAACTGGAACTCCATTGTGTCATATGTGTCTTTTCCTTTACATTTTTGAGCGTCTGAAAGTTTGGTCTTATCTAATATAACTAGTGCGTTGACCCTATTAATACCGATATCAAGGGACTAAAGCTGGTAAATGCATCATTCGTGCTTTTAACTTCATTTCCCGTCATGCAGCGTGGTATTCCATTTCCAACCGTTGACTGCGAAGGGCAGAACAATGTGATTGTATGGCTTTTGTATTGCAAAATTACTAATATCTCCCTAAATATTGATCCTATCAACTTGCAATTTTTGCTTGTCTCTTCCTTGACATACGTAAGTATTTCCTACCTCATAAGTAGGTCCGATAAATTTGCAGAGATATTTGATGTGGAGATATCACCAAATTGGCAGTTAAAAAATGTCTCAATTACTCAGAATCTCACAGATACACACACATACACACGAACACACACACACACGCACGCACACACACACACACACACACGCACATACATATACATATACACATACACACAGGGTATGATTTGTCAAAGAAACAGAAAGGACGATGCATTTTTCTTTTTTCAATCATTAAAAAACAAGCAATCAACAGGCCTAATTATTTTTTAAGTGAACTGTAGTAGGCCCTATTACATGTCGAACAGCTAAACATTCATCTTTAATGCAAACTAAAATTCCATGAAACATTTAATTTTCTGCGATGGCCACACCTGCAATGTGACAGATGGTCTAATTAAGTTTCAGGACCATGGATAAGGACCGATCATGCAACCATGGTAAAAGATTTATGGACAGCTCAATCAGACTGTAAAACGGAACATAAAGCCTAATTGATTACGATTTCATATCACGTCAAAGTAATTCAGTTAATTAGACTGAGTAAACAGTTTGCAGAGAGACAGACAGACACAGAGAGCGATAGGTAAGGTAAACAATGTATTTATGTGCATGGGGATGTTCAGAGACTGCGGACAATTTAATTCAGGTGAAAGTTAGTGCCAGCAAATTTAGACTATACGTGTGAGAAAACTCAGTCACAACCTGCCTGTTATTTCAATTGCTTTTTAATCAATTACAGGGTTGCCCCCCCCCATTAAACTAATTCAACAGAAGTAGGGATGTAACACCCCACCCACCCAAAAAAAAAAAAAAAAATCGCACCCTGCATACACACAGACAGACAGAGGCTCTGGGACCTTCCATTAGATACAGATTAACTGTGTGGTGTATAAACCTGTGTCAAGTGTATGACCCACCTTTCACTTATCTATGTAGGTTACTGTTCTAGTCCGGCAAGTGTGTGACTTCACTGAACATATTGACTGGACAGCCTTGGACCCGTGAGCCTCCTCATCCTGGCTGGTGTCCGTCTCCAGTTGAATCTGCGTAGGCGTCAGAGAAAGTTCAGGACATGTTTGGGGCGGAGAGCATGTTGATATATCGAACCTCAGAGAATCCTTCACCTTTGATGTTTATGATCTTTTACGCAATCCCACTATAGCAGCAGCTGATGATGCATATAAATAATCACAACTTCTTGCCTTTCCCTTGACTTAGTTTGCAGACTGGGTCGGGTGCAAGTAACTGGATGTGTAGAGACGTTCAACGTTCAGACAGTCACGACAAGATCAACAAGAACTATCTGAACGAAGCAATGGAGAAATTGGAAATGGAAGACACTGGCTCCACTCTGATGGAGCACGGCAAGAAAGCGCCTGCACCCCAACCTCCCAACAAATTTGAAAAACTGCTTCAGCCTTGCTTGGCAGAGATTGTGGGGACCATGTTTTTTGTTTTCATTGGCTGCGTGTCTGTCATTGAGAACGTGCCGGCGGCTGGGAGGGTTCAGCCAGCCCTGGTGCATGGACTGGCAGTGGCAGTGATGGTGGCAGTCATGGACAACATCAGGTAAAGGGATTTGGTTTTGTAAAACATCTGTTAATGATAGTGTTTGTTGGATTCTGCTCAGACCATTATTTATTTTGGGTTGAATGGCTTTTTTTTTTTTCATCTTTCTCAACCCACTGAATGCTATTTTTCACCTCTGTTCCCTGTTTTCAGTGGCTCCCACTTCAATCCTCCGTTCACCATTGCCATCTACCTGTGTGGGGGCATGGAGCTGATGATGGTGGGACCTTATCTTGTCAGCCAGCTGATTGGAGGGGTGCTTGGAGCTGGAATGGCCAAGGTTAGTTAAAAATTAACCACAATCTCATGCTCATTATGTGTATGTAGATTTTATGGCACTTTACATCGACTTACATTAATTTTTTTGTAGAGTTAAACAAAGATATTCTTCTAAACTTTACTCTGAGTCCAATCCCTAATTTTAACTTTAATTTGAACTTTTTACCCTCAAATTTGTCCATTTACCTCACAGAGACTGCATTTGTCCCCATAACCCAAATCCTAGCCCTCCTATCTGTCAGTGCACCTTGACTCCATGATGGGATAAATAACTCACACCTTGTCAAACCCTAACCCACAGGAGTCAAACATATGGCCCATGGGTCAAAAACAGCCCACCAAAGGGGCCTGTAGGATACATTTGTGAATTATACAAAAATGACACATAAGATATTAACAATCAAGGATTTTAAAATCATAGTAGTTCAGGAGCCACATGTAGACCAATGTGATCTCAAATGGGTTGGACCAGTAAAATGCTATCATAATAATCTCTAAATAATGACAACTTCAAATTTTCCTTTGTTTTAGTGTAAAAAATTTTTAAATTACATGAAAATGTGTACATTTACTAGTTATCCTTTCACAAAAAATGTGAATACCCTAGACAAATATGAAAATCCCAAAATGTCTTAAAAGAAGTAAGTACAATTTTAACAGTATTCTGCCTGTGACTAAATGTTTTGCGTATTTGTAGATCCACTGTGATCTGTAAGTTGTAATGCAAAATGATAAGCTGAGGCATAATATTGTTAAAATTGCACTTATATCAGGTTGTTCATGCTATTCATATTTTTAAGCATAGTTTGTAGATGTAAACATTTTCATAATATAATTGTACTTTTTTCACTGTTATTTTACTGGTCCGGCCCACTTCAGATCATATTGGGTTTGAATGTGGCCCCTGAACTGAAATTAGTTTGACACCCCTGCCCTAACCCATTACCTTACGTCTAACTCCTGACTCTAAAAGTGATTATTGAACCCTAACCCCTTACTGTTATGTAACAAATCCACATAATGACAGAGAAACTAAGTAACATTTTCCCGAATAAAAAACACCACGCATGCACTTAAAAGTTGATTGTATGTAAATAAACATTCAGTATCATCTACATTTCGTAGATGATGGTGCCTGCAGATCGCTACTACAATGCCACCGGTGCAGCGTTTGACATCCTTAAGTCAGAAAGCCAGCTGTCTGGAGCCATCTTTGGTGAGGTGGCCATGACCTGCCTGGTCACCATGGTGGTGCTGCTAGTGGCTGTCAACAGCAAGACCAAAACCCCCCTGGCTCCTTTCCTGGTGGGCTGCACCGTCATCATCAACATCCTGGCAGGGTGAGTTAAGGCAACAATGACCATAATATTGTGTTAACAGTTTATTATGTCTGCTATCTTCTATATCAGAGCTAAGGCCACTGAAAGGCTGCAGGTGACCCGACTTTAGGGTTAGGTGTAGAGTTGAACCAGTGTTGCAGCCACATGTTATACACAAACTAAAAGATATTCCCTTGCAGATTAAATGGATTTACGGTAGATTAAGACTAGATCTTAAACGGTTAAAGAGTTGAGTATTTGTGATTAACTGAAAGGAATGAAGATGGAAGTGAAGTACAATGCATTGTCTATTTTATTATTTATTTATTTATTTATTTAGTCATGTACAGTATCAATGATAAATTCATGACTTGTCGTGATTATTTGTAAATTTTCTGCAGTTTCATCACACAGTGCTAACAAATTTAGTTACAGATGAACTTGTCTGTAAATTATAATGCAATTATTTTAATCTGTTAACATTTGCATTATTAATATGAACTGCTGCCTCTCTCACATTTAACTGTATCTAGTTCAGTGCTATAAGACACTTTATTTTCAAATGGTTATTCATCAGTTATTTCAGTAAAAAGTGTAAAGTGTTTACTCTTTGGATGTTTGTTGGTGCAGGGGTGATGTCTCTGGAACTTGTCTGAACCCTGCCAGAGCTTTTGGTCCTGCTGTGATGGCCAATTACTGGACCTACCACTGGGTCTACTGGGTCGGACCCATTGGAGGAGGTCTGGTGGCCGCGGCTTTGATCAGGTGAGGCAAACCAGGAAGACATCCATGATATTATTATTATTATTATTACTAGTATTATTATTGTTGTTGTTATTATCATTAATAATACTCTTTCTTTTCTTCTCTTGCAGGCTCATTCTTGGAGATGATAAAATACGAGTTGTTATGAAATCGTAACAGCCTCTGTTATGCACATTTATTGTCCACAAGGCAATAAACCTTTGAACATTGTGTCTCATGCGCCAAATAAATTCAAGCATAATATCATGTTTGATACTATGGTTTTCCTTCCATATTATTTTTAAAATGTCAATCTTTGTTACCATTAAACTTTATATGAAATAAAGATAAAGGTGTAAAATATACATGGTATTTTCATTTCTGTCCCTGCTTTAAAACTTGCTCCACCAGAATTGCCATGAGGTGATGTAAAACATTTCAGGAGACATGAAAGACATGAAAGACAGTTTTGCAGGGATAGAATTTATTCTTTCATTTTACACCATGAGTTAGGTATAATGCGCATTCCTCATTGCGGGACTCCGGCTTGTTTAGCGGTATTTCTCAGAAAGTGCCAGGCACGCGGTGGTAAGGAATTTGTCCAATGCGACGTGGGCTTCAGGGGTGAAATCGACAGGGAACTTCGAGGAAATGACCACCAAGAGGCAGTGGCACAGGATCTGTGGATGGCACAGGGAAAAACAGGAGTGCGTAATGCGTTAACCTTGTGCGCTCTTCCCGTGCGTAAAATCGATTTAACTGACACGCAAACACTACGATCTGAGCCATACATGATGAATCCAGTCTCTTACTAAAACCTAATCTCAGTTATCGTATCAGGGTGTCACCTTGAAGTTGGCAGGGTCGACTCTCAGCTCAAAGGCGTGCTTCTCACTGAGCTCAAGCAGGCCTCCCTTGAGGTCGTCAATGCTTGCCACAGCCAGGGCGACGCCGGACATCACCGTCTTTCCGTGCTTCTTCACGGGGCCACTGCCGTAACTCAGATCGGACCAGTGGGAAAAGTAAGTCTTGGTTTGGGGATAGACGATGAACATCCTGAGAAAGAGACACAGAGAGGGAGAGTCAGGGACACCAGAAGCATAATGTTACAGAGCTAATGTAACTGGAAGCACATAAAAACTGACAGGTTAGATGTTTAATACTAATGCTGAGATCCAGCAGTGCAATCAGTCAGTGCACAGAACTTATGAAACAGAAACCTACAGAGCGATCCCGAGGTTCTGAGTTCGAGTCTCACCTGGATCACCTGACTTACTTCCAGTTAACTTGTGGTCGGTTTGTGAGGCGTTTAATGATGCTATCAGACTACATCCAAGCGTTTGTCTATGTAGTATTGGAAGTAAAATGCATATAAAAGCACATTAATATATTCAGTCATCTGTAAATTCATTTTCATTATTTTAGGGGTTTAATCTGACTAACTAGAGTTGAGTTAAATTTGACATAATAGAACTTGAACAAATTATTTTTTGACCGTACTACATGAATTTGAATCTAGTTACTTGTCACTTTTAATATACAAAATAAAATATGCTACATCTGATTTGATGCAATATTATATAAGTATAAATTTAACTGAATAATTTGATAATAAAAAATAAAACACTTGGAGAGAGTCGCTCAAAAAAACGTCTAGTTCAAATTCCTTCTACTCTGGTGCATTTCAAATGTTATTCAAAGTAAATTATCGAAGTATTTTCCCCCATCTCTCATTTTATATAGATGTCTATAGATGGCTGTGACAGCGGAAAAAAGTGGACATGCTCCTACAGATCTTCGTGGTTTTTTGAGACACCAGATTCTCTCTGAGGTTTTTGTGGGTTCCTGTTATCTTTTCACGGAGACTCTTTAAAAAAAAAACAAAAAAACCACACATTTCCGTACTATATATTTTAGGTTAGAGCTGACATTTACTGCTGGCTCTTCGACCCAGACATGCGTGAAATTAGTACAAAAACAGTCACATAAAGCAAAGCACCAGCCTGTGATCGGAACCCACAGGTGTGCCCACTCACCTGCCCAGTGCGTCGGCCCCAATGTCATCGACTGACTTGGAGATTTTGGCCCACAGGGCCTTGACGGCAGCCTTGTCTTTGGGGGTCAGACTCATGTCGACGTTTTGCTTCTTTTTCTCTCACCTGAATCAGATGTGATGATGGTGATGTGCGCTCATGTTTGGACTTAAATTCAGTTGGCTCCAGGGTCACACCCACGGGAATGGATGCGAAAAGATGCACCCGCTGACGTAAACGGGACCCTCCCCCAACGTCTGACAGATAGTTGTCAACAGGAGATTCACTATCAGCTGGATGCACATGAGCGCTGTTGGCAAAAATATGAGCCTCTGCGTAAATGGTCACTGGTCACAACATTCAGTCAGGGATGGATAAGTTTAAACACAGACTAAGATAAATATGATATTAGGCAGAGGGTTAAAGCTGAAATAACGGGACATTTCTGCAGCTATTCCAGTCATTACATACTCCAAGACATATTGGCTGTGAATCAAACCATATGAAGGTGAAATAAAAAGGATCACTTTTAGACTTTTTTTGCAAGTATTTACATATTCCCTTCATGAAAAAAAGATATAATGTTATGTATGGACAATGCATCTGAAATGGGTCATTTTTCTTCAGATCTGGGTCTTTTTTTGTATCTTCCAAAATGTGAATTTTGATCGTAAGCTTGTAAAATCACTGAATCTTTTGTAGCAGACGTAGTTCTCCACCACAGAGGCATGTTCCATAACAGGTCTGTTCAATGTTTGTGATCAAAATGATGTTGTTGTTGTTGTTGTTGTTGTCAGTCTGTTCTAGCTTTCAGTCACCTTCAGTGTTATCCTTAAATAACCCCAGAACACCCTCAAAGTTCAGCACAGGCACACACAAGCCACAGTGGTTGCCACAAATTTATGCAAACATGAAGTTTTTTTTATTTTTATTTTTTATTTATTTATTTATTTATTTTTTATAAATTAGATTTATTTATTTATGGATTTATTTATTTATTGCATATATTTACGCACATACTCAAAGGTGTGCATCATTGTGTTAGTCCATGTCAATCTTGACAGTAGACACTCCAAGATTAGATGATGATTCAAGGTCAGAGCAGAGAAATGTTCAATGAAAATCATGGAGTCTTTTAGAGCAGACATAGTTCTCCATCACACAGGCATTTTCCATAATAGGTTTGATCTATGTTTGTGATCAAAATGTTGTTGTTGTTGTTGTCAGTCTGTTCTAGCTTTCAGTCACCTTCAGTGTTATCCTTAAATAACCCCAGAGCACCCTCAAAGTTCATCCTTAAATAACCCCAGAACACCCTCAAAGTTCAGCAGAGGCACACACAAGCCACAGTGGTTGCCACAAGTTTATGCAAACACATGAAGTTTTTTTTTTTTTTTTTTTTTAAATATAAATTAGATTTATTTAATTAATTAATTAATTAATTTATTTATGGATTTATTTATTTATTTATTTATTTATTACATATTTATGCACATACTCAAAGGTGTGCATCATTGTGTTAGTCCATGTCAATCTTGACAGTAGACACTCCAAGATTAGATGATGATTCAAGGTCAGAGCAGAGAAATGTTCAATGAAAATCATGGAGTCTTTTAGAGCAGACATAGTTCTCCATCACACAGGCATTTTCCATAATAGGTTTGATCTATGTTTGTGATCAAAATGTTGTTGCTGTTCTTGTTGTTGTCAGTCTGTTCTAGCTTTCAGTCACCTTCAGTGTCCTCAAATAACCCCAGAACACCCTTAAAGTTCATCCTTAAATAACCCCAGAACACCCTTAAAGTTCATCCTTAAATAACCCCAGAACACCCTCAAAGTTCAGCAGAGGCACACACAAGCCACAGTGGTTGCCACAAGTTTATGCAAAACACATTACTAGAGTTTTTGTATAAATTAGATGTATTTGTTAATTAATTTCTTTATTTATAAATTAATTGATTAATTTATTTATTCACCAATTAATTAATTAATTTATTTATTTATTAATCAGTTCATTTGTTTATTATGTATTTATGCACATACTCAAAGGCATGCAATGACTGGATAAATAGGCAGGTTTATTTGTATAGTATTTAATCAAATTAAACATGCTTTACATAACTACAATGGTCACCAAAAGTTTTTGCACTGGTACAAATGGACTCTTTGTATAAATGTGATTTATTTGCTAATAAAAGTCTTTGAAACCTATAAAATGCTTCTTATTGTTCTTCAGTGTACCGCAGAAACACATGCGTGTCAAATCTAAAAGAACTGAATCATGTAAAGTTTGCCAAAACATAATTTGTGTCACTACCAAAACCTTTGGCCACAACAGTCCAAAAGACTGAAGTTAAAGAATATCACTGGCATGAAGGTACACATTTAAAGAACAGAAGACTGTATGATGTGTGTGTGTGTGTGTGTGTGTGTGTGTGTGTGTGCGTGTGCGTGTGTGCGTGTGTGTGTGTGTGTTTGTGTTTGTGTGTTTTAGTGTGGACTCATACTAAAGGAGAAGAGTCATTCTACATGAGAATTAAAGCACTTTTATGTTTATTTTAGATCCACTTGTCTCCATGTGTCTGTTTTGTGTTTTCTTTAACACAAGTAAAGGTATTTCCACCATAAACTGATGTAGAAAAGGCATAAAAGCTTCAATAATCTGTTAGGGGCTTTGATCATTTGCTGATCAAATATAGTTTTTCCCAGAAAGTAGGAATAAAATAGCCTGTTTTTTCTCTTCTCATAAAGTGGTTGTGACACAGATTTATTTTTGGCAGATAAAGTGTATCTGGGACTCAGTATGTAATCATTACACCTGGTCATAGGTGATTTACTAACGTGTAAAAACAGGAATAAAAAGAGGAATGTGTCTGAAAAGAAAATTATTCCAACTTTATGGACAATCGTGTATTTTAATATTTTCAGGACTTACACTATTATGTAAAGCTAAATGTTATATTTGAGGAGAATTCAGACCAGGACTGTATATAGGTGTCAGTTCAAGTTAAAATGAATCAACCTTTTCTCAACAATAATGAATGCTTATTTGTACATGTGTAATATATGTATGATATATGGTCACATATCCCACTATGCCACATTGAACTATAATGACTAGACTCTACTTTTTTTTTTCTTTTCTTTTTAACTTTATGATGTGAAATTCAATGCTGTCATGTCTATGCCACTGTATAAACCAAAGCCATATGGGTACAATTATGATACAAATGTGGGTGTGTATACTGCACTATCTGTAAATTTGGACTGTAAACCTTCTCTCACATATGTTTGTGCTCTTATTATGCCCTATTAACACCTGGAGGTTGGGCTTTACACATATTCATGTATTTTGATGTTTTTTCCATGTATGTTTAATACAAAAGCCAACTTTTCCCCACCCATTTTCCCTGTAATCTTTTCATAGATCTCCTGAGTTCTTGGGATGGGACAGTATCAGTAGATCCACACATTACTCAGGGCGTCACATTTTGATGAACACAGCATCTCAACGGTGCGTCATTTCGCAACGAACGGAATCGTCGATGTATGTCTATACAATGACATGGTCTGGTTTGGTTTGGGCATAAAAAAAATATGGCAAAAGGTAGGGGAAAGGGGTGAAAATAGGTAAAACAAAAAAAGAAAATGCACTCGTATGTGTATTTGTGTGACACGCTGTTATATCTGTTGTATCTCTTCAATAACGATTGAAATGAGCTTGAACATACAATATAACAAAAACATGAGCTTGAATACATCCCTATATCACACTAATTAATTAATTTATTAATTTTTAGTTGCTGATATCGTGAAAAGTTATATTCTAAAATATGTAGCCTATATAACCAATAAAATATTCTTCTTTCAAAAATCGAGCTCATATTAACATCAGCAACCAAATAAAACTAAAATAAAAAAGGAAAAAAGGAAGAAAGGAAAACAAAGTAAAGACATGTCACGCCTTATGTCAGATCAGACTGTGTAGCTCTTTTAACTCCACATTTTTCTCTTTACTGCTGAGTGTCAACATGTTAAAAGAAGAAAAAAATATATAATTTCTTAAGAAAAGAAAAACATAGACTCCAATTTTAGTCCAGTGTTGAATAAGAAAAGCAGTGTAGGCTATATAACTTTCCAGATATGTTTTGTTTTTAATTGTCACTATTCTATTGAATAAAATAAAATAAAAATGAAATAATGTGCAAGGCTCTCAGTTACAACTCAGAAATATCATATTAACATGAACATGCAGATTCTGCATTGGGGAAATAAGAATGATGTACAAACTTTTCCATTTTTATTGACTAACAGCTGTTCTCTTCACATGCAAAATGAGCATTGACTGATAAGGAAAGTTACTTCTGTCGAACAGTGACAGTAGCGATGCCACATTTCCCATGAGAAAACTTCCACCTCAATCCAATCCCTGTCCTCCCTGAGCTCTCACTGCCCCACCTGCATCCTGCTCCTGTGGGGATTCAGACCTCACATCTGATGACCATGGAAAGATGACAAACTGCATTTTACACCAATTATTTACATTTATTGATAGGACCGGTGGATCAACAGTTATTAAACATTTTAGATCAGTAGATGCTTTTGGTCGATGGTGAGTGTTTGGGTCTTTATGAGTTAACAAGAATAAACAGGGAATGTTTAGACACCATTAAAAAAAACAGCATTTCAGAGAAAAAAAAAAAAAAAGTTTCTATATAAAAATAGTGTGTCAAGCCTTTGCAGCTAACATTTTTTGAATTTTTGTGACGACAGTATGACATTTAGGACAGCATGCCATGTAACATAACCATTTAATATCCAGTATTTTCTTGTATCTTAATAATAATAACAAGACACCATTATAATATAATAATAATAATAATAATGATACTAATAATAATAATAATAATAATAGTAGTAAAGACTAAACAATAAAAACCACTGCAAACTAAATCAGACAGTATTGAGGGAGCTAAATTAGAGGCATAAAGGCAAGAGGAACATATTAACTTAGGCTGAGGTGAAACTTGTATTCTCTGATAGCCATCTTCTTGAGTCTTCATGCACTAATCAGATCACATTTTTATTAATTCACTTCACTTGTCTCCTCGCTCTCTCTTATTTCCAGTTCACAGTATAACCACCACCTTCGGAAATGTGGATTCCGGGATTGTACCATCTTGTCCTTTTTTCAGAGCATTCAGCATTTTTTAAATTTTTTTTTATCTTCACCACCTTTTAACTACATTTCATAGAAATGGGAGGAAATATTGCACATAATATTTATCACAGAGCTCAAGGATTTCTTTAATCGCATGCAGTATTTGGGCACTGGGTGTTTGGGTGGAGGGGGCGCAGCTCCAGATAACCGCGGTGTGGTTTTTAGAGATAACACCCTGCGCAAGTCAAACTGACTCAACAACATTACGACAATCATTGTAAAACTCAATTTAATCCTCTCACAATCAAATAACACTGCAATGTAAAAAAAAAAAATAAAATAAAATAAAATAATAACAATCTGTAATTTAACTGAATTTTTACTGTTTATTTTACACATTTTTCCTGTGTTTTTAAAATATATGAAAAATATCAATGAAATTACAACAATACACCATGATTTTGCATGTCAAACGTAAAATAACATGAAAATACTGTAAGTGTGAATAACCATAAAATTTCCATTTTTAAAAGAAAATTATTGTTTTTTTTCACATAAAAATACAGTTAGAACACATTTACAAATGTATTGTAATTTCATAAATATTTCTTTTCTATTTATGAGATTAAACTGTTAATTCCAAGTTTAATATTGTAAAAAAAAAAAAAATAATAAAATGAGATAAAATTACTGGCAATTAACAGTAAAAGAAGTATTTGTTCTGTAAGTTTAACAAGATTTGTTTGTTAATTGACAAATATCTTGTGTAAT
>JAPQRP010000013.1:8184593-8194680 GCA_037367295.1 Apogon hyalosoma | reverse complement strand
TTCTCTTCTCTTCTCTTCTCTTCTCTTCTCTTCTCTTCTCTTCTCTTCTCTTCTCTTCTCTTCTCTTCTCTTCTCATTTCTTGCTTTATTGACCATCTGCTTCCCTGCTGTCCTCCTCTTCCTCCTTATTCTGCACTGGGTGAGTAGTGAGAAAAAGGTGCGCTTTGAGCGAGTCAACACAGTTCCTCCAAAGGGCCAGAGGGGCCCCCAGAGGGTGTCAACTGTCCGAAGGCGCTCCTGCGTCCCCAAAATACTGACCCGAAGGCGTTCTTCTATACCCAAACAGATCATCAGGTACAGCAGAGTTAGAAGAAAGGGTTGGGTACTGAAACCTATACCTATTGTGGTACCAGTCTAACCAATATCTACATAACCATTATCAACTAGGCCCAAAGATAAACAACCTCATTATGGTACCACTTGAATGTGATGTTCTACAAAAGGAGACATTTCATAGCGGTGTTTGGATTACACTGTTCATCTTTGACATAATGTTTCAGTGATTTGTTGTTTTACTCAATTTTTTATATTTGGGCAAATGTTTTATCATCATAGTGTTTTAAGAATTCTGTCGCTATCAGTAAATAACTGAAACAAAACCCACCCCTTAAGCCCTGTGCTGTTTTTGTCTTTCTCTGCTCCAGCTGTAGTGCTTTGAAGACTGCCTGACACATAAGCTCTAACCTTCTGCCTCCCTGTCCCAAACACACACTGTGTGTATCAGTGTCAGTCCAGGTGGCTCACAGGACCATGTGCTTTGTGGCAGACAAAATAATACAATTACTCATACAGACTATCTACACAGCATGTGGGCCACATCAAAGCGGCCCCTCCCACAGCGTTAAATCAAATGTAAATGTTTGAACATGCAGCCAAGACTAAAACCTAGAGACTCTCTTCAAAGGCCATCTTTATTCATACTAAGGTTTACTAGAGGCAGAAACACAATGAATGTGTTTGATGTTTATAAGTGAATTAGTGGGATGGAGAGGAAGTTGGTTCATGTGTACATGAGCTGTTGAGGTTAGCTGAGATACCTCCACTAGTGAAACAAAGTGTGTGTTTTTGAGGCAAACCACCGTTTTTTAGTTTTACAAGTACTGAGGTAGTTTTCTTTTTATTTTAACAACTTGAAGTTTGTTTTTTATTTTGTTTCTGAATATTTTAGGAAATACATAGCGTCAAATATGATTTACAAATCTACTGTTTATTAAAGGAGTCATGTTGAACAAAGCTGGGATTCCTAAACTTTTTCAGGCTGACAAATAAGACATTTATTGTCTGGCCAGAACCCAAATTTGGCACCCATCTATTTTCTGAACCGCTTATTCCTTATCAGGATCTCGGGGGTGCTCGAGCATATCCCAGTTACCTATGGGCGAAGGTGGGGTACACCCTGTATGTGTCACCAGTTCATCAAAGGAGTGACTTATACAGATAAACAACCATTCACTCTCACATTGACTGCCCAGTTAACCTATTAAGGGTCCTGTCTTTGGACAGTGGGAGGAAGCTGGAATACTGAGAGAGATGCAATGAAGGGGAGAGTCCAAGCAGAAGAGTGCTGGAATTGAATCCAGGGCCTTCTAGCTGTGAGGTGATACTGCTAATCACTGCAAGACCATGCTGCTGAACATTATGAATTACACTCCTCCAAAACAGCACTGAGTAAATACATGTTGTCCCTGCCCCGTGCACATTAGAAATACTGACAATTTTAGCTAGCAATACATGAAACATCAGCAAAATAATCAAGAAACTATTGAGATGCTAACAATGATAAGTAATAATAAGCAATGTTAGCCAGCAACACCTATTTAGCAACTAAAAGACATCAGAAAAAGTTCAAATGCTAGTACTGACAAGTTAGAATAACAACTTAGCTAGTAACAATGAGTCACCAGCTAAACCAAGAAACAATTCATTTGCTAACGCTGACAAGTAATAACAAGTATCTGATGTTATCGAGTAACATACAAATCATGATTCATATGCTAACATACAAAAACAAACAATGACTTAGTTTTCTGCCAGGATATAGGATCTTGAGAGTCTGTTCTTTGGTCAGCCAGCAAAGCTTTTCCATATTCACCCAATTAATAATGCTTTGTTTGGAACTGTCTGTGCTGAGTATGTGCCCATAGAAAACACACCTCTCCTCTGCATTTCTAATACTCTGATGAAGGCAATATTGATATTTTTAGAGCCCCACAAAAAAGGCCGCTCCTCCTCAATTTCATCTGGGACAGTGCCTTCACATATCTGTTCTGTCAATAGTAAGTTAAGTAAAGGCAGGTATAAGGCCAATATGTTCCCCCTTATCATGAACCAGTGGCATTGCTCAAACCAAACCATACCATATGTTTATAAATAGCCAGACCTAAATTGATTTATCTCTGATTTTTTTTCAGCACACAAACTTCTTTTTTCATATTAGCTCTACTTTTAGTTGGACTTTTTGTAATGTGCAATGACCCTGATGAATTAGTGCTGATGTTTCATGATGTGGAGTACATATTTAAACCTCCCACTGCTCTTTATGAGTCATTTTCAAGCAGCCATTAATTCTGACAGATCAGGCCACATATTAAAACAGATAATCATTTATTTTGGTCACACTGTTATGATAATGATAGATGTTTCAGCTTTAGTTCAAACATGCAGTTGGTTTCCTTTAACTGCTGACATGAATAGCTTAACTGTGTGCAAACCTCAACCTTTGTGTCACTGACACATGTGTGTGTGTGTATGTTTCATGTTCAGGCAAGTCCTCAGCACCCTCCTTCCTTCAACCTAATGTGTATGATCTTCCATCTCTCTTCTCTCCCCCTTGTAATCTTCTATTTCCTGTGGAGTGCTGGTATGTTAGAAGTGGTGTTTGCACACATTCATGCAAAACAGAGCTGAAGAGAGAGAGAGGGAGAGAGGGAGAGAGTGGGGGCTGCTCTGAGAGGGATCGTCAGAGCTCCCGAGGGGGGAATATTCAGTTTGACAAGGACCAGAGCTGCTGTCTTGATTGCCCAGTAGGTCACATCCTTTTCAGGAGGAGGGATACCAGGAAGCCCGCCAGCCGCTGACGCTTTCGCAAACTCACATGTTTGCAGTCATATTGGAAACTTGACTTGTTTACTGGTGACATAAGGTCAGAAGTTTTAACATCCTCCCGTTCATTATCCCACAAATGAAGGAGCCTAGCTGGAGGACGACTGGAAGTCCTCTCTAGACATCAGGAGAAACAGAGCTCAGATTCTCGTGCAGTTGAGGAAATCAACCGGCTTTCCTCTAACCTTTGATGAACCAGAAGCTCGCTGGCAGACGGAACAGGGAGTCTGGACACGTTGTCATGATCCGCTCTTTTGCATAATAGTGAGTGTTGCCGGCTACTGTTGGCCTGGATATGAGGAAAATCCCCTTATGGAACATGTTATGCGTGATCTGCAGAGGATCTGTTGGCATTCAGCGGATGACGGCTTAAGACGGGTCAGTGGGTGTGCGTGGGTTGTAGGAAGGCAGTGATGTCTGTGATGGAGGCGACACAGCTGCACATTCCCACCAGTACCCTTAAGGTATGACCCAGACCCTCAACCTCTCCTGGAGCACTCTGGACAGGTGAGTGTTGTGGTTTCACTCCAAGTGGGAGAACCAAAGCAGAAGACATTAACCCTTTATATGGCACTCTGAAATACTCTGAAATTCAAAATTTCAACTGTCGTGTGTTTTCGGACATCGTCATCTACCTCCTTGTCAGATGGTGTGACAACAGTCTCCCTCCTCTTATCATAAAACATCTGAGCAGCACTTGCTAAAGAGTAAATCCATGTGATCAAACAACTGTTATAAGGTCATAAGCGGACAAAAACCACTCATATTCACTGTTTATAGCTTCACAACTTCTATAGAATCTCTGTGAATCACTGTACAGTGTTATAAAAACCAAATTGCTTCTTGACCTCACTGAGGCACGGGATGGGCCCCATATTTAATGTTTGTGGATATTACCAAAAATTGTCACTTGCCTAATAAAAGGTTAAAAATGTGAGTCAGCCTTAGACACTTCACTGACATGTGCTATATTTTAAACAAAAACAAATAACAAAATATAAGGCCATGAGATGATTCAGGAAAAAGTCTTACATACAATAATTATAAAGTTCTGTCTCATTAAGCAGATTTTCAGAAATCCTATTAATGTTCTGCGAATATTGAGTTGGTTCTTCATCATCATGGCTTAGAACTTTGCCAAGTAATATTTCATACGATAACAGTCTACTTGCAGTGACAGACTCCCTCAAACTGAACTGATCTGGATCATCTAACACTGTTTTCAAAGGCTTCATCATTTGAGCATACATTAATAATGCGGCTCTTATGTGGTGGTGTGTTGTCGCTGTTTCCATCTAAACTGACATTTAGGTTTGTTGCTTATATCAATTCAGTGGACGTTCCAGTCTGTGCTGACAATGATTTAAATTTGTTTTCTTTGTACTTACTTATTTGCACTTTATTGATATTCCACTTTTTCCAAGCTTCACATCTACTTGTCATATTTTGGTGTTTACCCTTGGGTTTTTCATGTACAAATTGGAAATCTGAATACATACTGGCTAAACAATGACAATTGTTTCACTGATTTTCTTACAGTTTGTTTTAGAGCCACATGGGGTGTGGTTAGTTAGTTCTTAGTTCATTGCAAAATCATGAAAAATAACATGTCAAACTCACTAAATTTGACTATTGCAGCAATATACTTTTATAATGAAATACACTTCATATATATTTAATGCTAATGCTCTGCTGCATTTTTTGTGAGTAGCATTGATGACATGTCAGTCTTATATACCTTCATCTTTTGACTATGTATTTAACAATATTGATGAAGAGACTGGCAGCAATATATATTGCAATGACCTTTTTTTCTGTTACCAGCACAATCTATCGTCTCAGGTGTGAATAAAACCATTAATTATGTGTTTGATTTATTGTCCTTAACATTTTCTTTACATGAAACATCACTAACAGCACTTCAATGTAGTTATGAGGAGGAGCTACTGTGGTTTTGCTGTTTTGTTAGAATGCAGACAGTAATGTTACTCTATGCACAATATGTGTCTAATATCATGAAACAGGGGTGTGCCTCATATTTATAATTAACCAAAACAATTTATAGATGTGAAATGTGATTAATTACACATATGTAGCAATGTGTTAACCAAATGGAAATATGTAAGTCCAACAACAAACAAATATTAATCTTCTGCAGAGATCTTTTAGCAACTTAATGAAATTATAGAGGGTATGAGGGAATACCACAACAATGTTGGGAATGCTTGGTATCTGTTTCCCTAGTAGCAACAATGACAACCAATATTTAATGTCACACCACATGTAAAGAGGGGTTAAACCAATTATTTATAACTCATTCTGCTTGTGGGCTATCAGTGCATTGGCATTGCATAACTGTAGTTACTCATGTACCAAAGCTGTAAATTGTCAACTTATATTTCACATATAGTATTAACACAGATGATGAAGTGATGCCTAGCTGAATAGAAAGTTTAGGTTTCATGTCATTTTAATGGGACTATTATTGTGTAAGAAACTGACAAACATTTAATGGTTCCTAACTCTGACACAGCCATTAGCTGACAATGATAGCAAAATGCTCCATTTAGTTGCAGATAGAATTTCAGGCTTTACCTTACCTCAGGGCAGAGATGTAATCCATACCCATTCAGCAATGAAGAAATGTGATAGTTCAGCCTTTAGATACAAATGCTTATGCGTTGTCCTTTCGTGTCTCTATGATTTATTGATTCATAATTTTGCCAAAATGAGTCTCATATTTATAACAAATAGCCATCTGCTTCAGGTCTCCATCCCTTACGTAGAGAAGTTACATGTTAAATTTCTGTTTTGTGTATTATACAGATTATTGATGTATTCATTTAATTTTGTCATGTCCATGTCAGTGTGTAGTAATCAAATAAAAGTGTGAACCATGAAATGTTAAAAACCTCAAAATAATCTGTAATCATGTTACAGAGAATGCTAAACTTCCTCTAATCAGACATCAGATGGAGAGTATTATATTTTGGGAATTTTCTTTGATTGCTGTGTGTCCTTAGTCTGAGCCCATTTTCTGGAAAAAGCATGAATGTTTTTCCTGCCAAATTCAGCTACATTCATTTAAACTTGTACTCCTACAGGTGTTTAGGTTTCAGGTTATATTCAACCCTGTTATCTACAGATATGTTTTTCCTAAACATATCTTCCGTAAGTATAAAAGTTATGCTTATTTGTAGAAGATTCACTTGGTAAATGCAGTATAAGTCACTCAAAGATCTATGTTTAACATCACTCTAAATTTCAACAGTGTAAAAGGGTGGAAGCTCTAATAGAATTGAATGGAATGCTTGTAACAGGGTGGAACATTTTTCCTCTCCTGTCTATTTTAGAATTCTTAATATTTATTACTTTTTGACACCATGAGCTTGACCAGCGTGTATTTATAAATATGAATAATATTATTCTGATAGAATGATAAAAAGAGGAAGAACATGTTTTTTTATTGACAACAGGAATGAGCCTTATACAAAAGCATCTACTCAGGTCATTCATACTCATTGTCTGTGCTCACTTGTATTCATTCTTTTCTTTACTTGGTCTTTCGTTGCATTAAATTATCCACCTCAGCTTGTCTCCATGATGAAATAAACTCTGTCTAAACCTATAATTAACAGTACTTTTAACACCTTCTTCAGGTGAACCAGCCTTACCTTGAGGATACAGAGGCAGCTTTAATCTTTGATAGGTGGTGGATTGGAACTGTCAAACATGACTGAATGCTTTTCTGTGGATGTGCAGGTATTTTTGTCAGTGTACACACATGCACAGACAATACCTGTCTGTGCATGTGTGTACACTGATAAAAATATCTGCTTATATAAACAGACACACACACAAATGTGGTATATCTTCATTCTTGTTGTCTTTTTCTTGTTTGTTTACGTTTCCTCTCCTGTTAACTAACAGAGCTCAGTTTCCCCAAACCTGAGTCTTCATCGCTGTTTGGGAGGACAACGCTCAGGGCCACGCCGCCCCCTCCCTGCCCCTGATGCGGCCTTAAAAGGCTTCCCCAGCTGGCGTCTGTCTTGAGTGTTTATTACTGAGTGCTCTGCTTTCCAAACAATTTCCCCAGTGTGGCCTCCCCCTTCTAATCACTTTACACAGCATGGCACGTAGACGCCATTCCGTGTGAAAAAGAAAAAAAAGGTTTACCTGGATGGATCCCCTAACTAAGCACAGTTGTTAAAAACATTACATACTTATCTACAACTAAGTAAGCTCATGTCCTATTGAGGCAACATCTTCTTCTTCTTTGCTTTTGATGGAACAGAAGGACGAGGTTATATGTGGAAACAAGATGCTATTTTTCATCCCATCTGTGTAAGATGAGTCAGCCGTGTCTTTAAACATGCAAACATACACAAACACACAGAAAAAAACAGTAAGAAAAGCAAGGGGAGGACCTGAGGATAGCTCTCATTGTGTTTTCTGTTGACAGGGTTTATTGATACTATATATATGGATTGATTATGGATTACGTTTTGCATTTTTGTTGCACAAGAAAAATCTCCAGATGAATTACGTATCTTGATTTTGCAATTTAGGCATTTTTCACAAAGTAAAAACAGTCACAGCTGCAGGAGCTGAAATGTCTCTGTATAGATGCAGACCTGACATCATTTTCATGCCATTATAGAAAACTGAAGCTTTTTTCTACAGCAGGAAATCAAGGGAAAAGATTAAATGCAGAAGTCTGGTGATGTCTGAGGCCACTTAAATCACAAAATGCTGCTGTAAAGTCATGGATTTTTGCCTAATGATGCTAAAAATCTCTCATACGCTGTACTTTAATTGAATTAATTCTATATAGTATAATGCCAAGCCCTAAAAGAATACATTCAAGAGGTGTCATAATACAGCATAGCAACAGAATAATAACATAGCATCCTCATCATTGATTATGAACATGTAAGATTAACCCATAAAGACCCAGTGTGACCCAGCTCCCAAATGAATTTTTCTCTAAATTTTCCTTTCTTAAATGATTTATCACGCTTTATACTAATATTATCCTCTGTATTTTGTCTTTTTTTTTTTCAGTGAAAATCAAGTATTTTCTTCTTGTACTGATCGTGTAGATGTTCATAAAAGCCCAGATTAAAGTTGAGGGTTATTATATCAGAAACAGAAAACTGAAGAAAAGGTGACTTTTTCAGTAAAATCTATCATTAACTGAACATAAACCAAGTATTTCCATCCACTGTCATTGATCCAACTCGACGGGTTTTACTGGTTAGTCAATGTTGTAGAAGATGACAGTGTTTCCACGGTAACTATGGAGCCTCGGAATGTCCAAATGGGTCATATCTGATGACCATGAAAAGATCACAAACTATATTTTACGTCAATTATTTACATGTATTGATAGGATTAGTGGTTCAACAGGTATTAAACAGTTTATATCAGTACATGGTTTTAGTTGATGGCAAATGTTTGGGTCTTTATGGGTTAAGATTATATTTTACATCATGGAGGTTAATGGCTCAAAGATGAAGTTAAAATTAGAAATCAATCTCTATATAATTTTGAGACAGAAAATCGTTTACTGTGACCTTGACCTTTGCAATGCACATTTGTATTAACTTGGAATAAAGCAGATTAGATTTTACCAAGATATTTTGCAACAGTTTTCTGACCTTTTCCACTAACAAAGGACAGGTAAAATTTAATCATCTCTTCTCACTAGAATCAGAAAGTCACACAAACAAAACAAAATGTTAACTAGGCCTCTAAGGCAGAGGCAAAAATTTGGTAAAAGTACCAGTTACCCAATACTGTTCAGTTCTGTCAAATATCTTGTGACAGTATTTATGTGTTATGTCTTGTGAACTCTGTCATGTATCGATCTATGACACTCATCTTCTCACCAGACAAGCACAATAAGCAAACAATCACAAATACAGTTAGCAGATAACCAGCAGCCACTGTAAATAAATTATTGAGCATGTAGATGAGCAAATCAGATGGAAAGTACTGTCCAATTTGTCAAGGAGCGGTCGAATGTCAGTGTATTAAAGCACATTATGGACAGCAGTGGAAGTACAGCATGACTGATTTTGAGGAGACAGAAATGTTCTCATTGTAGTCAGGTCCTTGTAATCGTGGAGTTTTCTTCAGTGTTGAAATGTAAGCTTGTGTCAGCACATTGTCATGACTTGAATTGACTTGACGCTTTCTTTTTAAGTATTTCTGCCTGGGAGCAAGAACTTTGTAAGACATCTTGTACAGTTATAATAATTGATCATTATGTTCTTATTTTTAAGAACCTCCTAAATTGTACCAAAGAGCTCCTGGCAAAATAGCAAGTCTTAATTCTATGAAAGTACTGACTATATCTCCTGACTGGTTTTAACGCACTGAACAAAGAGCATTTTTCCCAGTCTTACTGAATTCTTTCCATTATAAATGGGTCTTTTATAACATGTTACTCCTAATCAGTCTAGAGCACCACAGTGTTTCCATTTCACTAAGTGAAGTTTGCTCTCCACAGGGGTACAGCTGACTGGTTCGGCGTGAGCAAAGACTGCGACAGCACCCAGAGATGGAGGAGGAAGAGCCTGCAGCACTGCAGCCAGCTGTACGGTGGTCTGAAGGCGCAGGTGATGAGGGAGATGGAGCTTCACAGCCAAGACAACCTCTCCCTAGCCAGCACTGAGACCCCTCCTCCCCTTTACCTCCCACCCCACCACCCCAGTCACCACCACTATGGCATGCAGAGGGTAGGCCAGCACCTGGGGCACCATGTAGGGGCTGAACAGATGGGACGCACATTTAGTACTTTACCTTCTTCATGTTTCCTCCCTCGCTCTTTCCTCTTTTGCGCCTGAGTGATGCCAGCTAGCTTGCTTTAGTTCTTTGTTAGCAATTTTTCAAATGAATCATTAAAGTTGTAGTTCCCCTATTAATAGAATAGAATAGAATAGAATAGAATAGAATAGAATAGAATAGAATAGAATAGAAT
>JAPQRP010000013.1:8169907-8179969 GCA_037367295.1 Apogon hyalosoma | reverse complement strand
TATTTTTTAACTCAAGTTGGCAAAGTCAAGTGAACCTGCTCCTCTTCTCCTTCACCTGCCTCTGCTGCGGCATTACTATGAGGTCTAGTGATGTGTAGTTCGCGAATGATTTGTTCAAAAAGAACGAATCTTTTGAGTGAACGAAGTGAATCGAATCACCTCATGAACTGATTCGTTCTTTTTTCAGTTCAGTTAGTTGAGCGAGCAGGAGCGTGCCAGCCGCAAGTGGAACTGCCGTGACACAATGCCTTCTGTGTATGTGTGTCCGTAACAGAGTGATTCATGACACGCTGAGTGAACGAACTGCTCACTCACTGGCTCGCAAACCTGCACACGGAATGCTGAGTGAGTCTGTCAGGGCAGGGGAGCAATTCACGACACGTTGAATGAATGAACTACCAGTTAGTGAACTGACTCGCGTTAGTGCTGTGAATCACTCACTGAATCACGAACCTGCAGAGAACTGATTCGCGTTAGTGCTGTGAATCACTCACTGATTCACGAACCTGCAGAGAACTGATTCGCGTTAGTGCTGTGAATCACTCACTGATTCATGAACCTGCAGAGAACTGACTTGCGTTAGTGCTGTGAATCACTCACTGATTCACAAACCTGCACAGAGAACTGGTTCATGATGTGATAGCGCTGCCAGTGAACAGATCACTCACTCAGCCCAATTGGCTGAGTAAACCAGTTAAATAGCATACCATAGGACAAGACACTTAAAACATCATGACATAAACAGGTTTATTTTTTACGAATACTTTTGTCTCCCGGTCCCGGGAAGCCGTGAACTGAACTGAAACCTGAACCGTTCACCATGCATCAGTTCAGGGCGCTGCAGTCGTAAGCTCCTCCCACCTCACGCTAAATGATTCAGTGAACAAATCTTTTGAACAAATCTTTTTAGTGTGCTGATTCTAGTGATTCAGTTCATCTAAAAGAACTGCCTTGCCCATCACTAGTGAGGTCACGTTCACAGCACCTCACGGAATACTGTGAGGCATTCAAAAACACTCAGTAAATTACAGGGTTTCCCATAAACGAACATCGAACATTCAAAAATACACAACGTGGGGTGCCTGTTAATGCACAAATGACCGAACAATAATTTGTAGAAATGTCTGGGTAGTTACAGAGCGCACCCCCCATCTCTTCACTGTACCGAAAACATATCGAACTGAAGACCCCTGTATCGAAAACATACTGAACCGAAATTTTTCTGTACTGTTACACCCCTATTGTACACACTATGTTACTCCATACTAGGGCATTAACAGAAAAGCCAGTTTGTCGACGCATCCACATCTGTGGCACAAGTCGACGTGTCGTGTGTTATTCTTTCTCTCCCTTCCATCATCCGACAGCGCGCAAGCCTTCATTCAGCACATGTCGATACTCTCATCTTTCTACATGAAAACATGGAGAGTAAAGTAGTGATGCACAGATCAGCTCGGGTCACTTTATTTGCGGGGCGGGTCAAATAATTCCACAAAAGCAGGTTGAAAAAAAAAAAAAACCCGACCCGCGCATCACTAGCGCAAGGCCAAGACTGAAGGAAGAAGATGACTCATTACTAAATTGATAATGATCTAGAAGAACTGTTGTCAAAGTAATGTTCTGTGAACAATGCAAGCACGACCAATATTGAATAATAATTTGGACAGCCAGTGTGTTTGGATTATTCTGTTCATTTATTTCATGAAGACAATGCGTTCTTTTCTCAAACATGCTATGCGTCTTGGCTGCTGTCCGAACCTTTTACCCACTTTATGTTGTTCACTTCAATTTAAAAGAAAATTCAAGGTGTTAGCCTGTGTTTTGTGTGGTTAAATGTCTGAGAAGGACTGTTGCTGTTTGTGTCATGCCAGTTTTTTACTCTGCTCTTTACTGTACATTGTTAATGTTACAGTGAACGTTTGTACAAGTTGCTCATTGTTGAATGGCTGTGTGTCGGTGTTGTTCCTCCGCCGTCAATGTGATGATGTCATCACACAACTAGTCGACTTGACTTTATTGACAAATAAGTTGATCTGAAAAAATTTGAAGTCACTGATGCCCTTCTCCATACTGTGTGCACTACATACAAACTATGGGCAAAAAAAAATAGCTTATCACATCTCATTGTAGTTTGAACAATTACTGTTTGTTTTGTTGAATCAAAGTATGAGTCAAAATATGTGACAATAAAGCACAAAACCATCTGATACGTGTCTGTGTAAACATGTTTTAAATGTTTTCTTTTTTGCGAGTTCTTTTGAATTTTATTGTTATATATTTTGCCAGTATTCAGTGAAACAAAGTTCCCAGTCAATAAAAACTAACTTTTACTTAAATTATTCAGCCAGAAGGAGTTTTTTTAACTTTAACTTTTTCTCACAAAATTTAATTTTCTACAGCAGTAACCCAGTTAGTCACATGTGTATCGACTTTCATTTAACTGACGTCAACCTTTGTAACACAAACAATTTTCGGTGATTAAATGATCTGTTGGGTTCCTGAGAGTCTTTTAACTTATTCCAAACTGTTTTCGTGTGCACAGACCAAAGCAAAGTAAACAAATTGATTTAAACATCCAGTTCCAATCAATGGATGTGTTCATCCAAAGTATCAGTGTGTGGTCTCTGCACAGTTGAAACTATATTTTTGTCTGTGCTATGCAGGCACCTTTAAGAGCTTTTTTCAGCAGGGCACGTTCTTCATCATCTAGATGTCATGGTCAAGGTCAAGTTTATTTATGTATCATATTTACAGCAAGACCAAAGTGCTGTACAAACTTAGAGATAAAAATACAAGATATGCTAAAACTAGTAAAAATAAGATATACTGAAACTGATAAAAACACATACGCAATAATAAGATAAATAGCATCTAAAACACAACTAGAAAATAGAACAAATAAAAGTCACACGCTTGTGCGTTCCAGCAGTTTCATTAACGTCCACATTCCCAAAGCCCGTACCTCTCTCAGTCAATCCTCATTCCAGTTTTCTGCCGCTGATGATTGGAATTCTTCGCAACAATCCCTGACTCTCACCTCATTCGTACTGCTCTCATTGTTTAAGAGGTCAGTGAGAGTTACACTTCAGGACCACCGCACCTGTTTTTAGCCTTTTTATTTGTTATGTGACATTGTGTGATTTGTTTTACATGTAATCTGTTCTGTTGTTCATCCTGTTTGTGTGTTATTGGAAATGAGAATCAGTTCTCAACTAACTTACCTGGTTAAATAAAGGTTAAATAGTTAAACTTGTATTAAAAGCCAGTGCAAATAAGTGCATCTTTAAAAGAAATTTAAAGTGCTCAATGGACTGTGCACGTATGATTTGACATGACTACTTTTGTTTATTTTGCCTTTGCAGGATGGTCTGCATGATGAGCTGTCGAGCTACGCTGACGAGGTGTTTGAGACCGCCTCAGAGGCTGCCATCAAGCAGGTGGATGAATGTGAGCTCACAGGAAGCGCCCTGGATAGGAACGAGTTGGAAAGGAGTCACCTCATGCTGTGGGTTTACATGGAAAGATTTATCATTTATCACATGGAGACTCTTATAACCAGAGAGGTTATTAGTTTGTATTGACAGTGCTCTCTTCATCCTCCTCAATGCTGTAGGCCTTTAGAGCGAGGGTGGCGGAAGGCGAAGGATGGCTCTCTGGTCCAGCCGAAGGTCCGCCTCAGACAGGAGGTGGTGAGTGTCAGCCATCAGCAGCGGGGACAGAGGATCGTTGTTCCTGTCAAGAAGTTGTTTGCCCGAGAGAAGAGGCCATATGGACTAGGTATTGTGGGTCGACTCACAAACCGGACGTACCGCAAACGCATTGACAGCTACGTCAAAAGGCAGATTGAGGACATGGACGATCACAGGCAAGACAGCGATTTATACTATATGCCTCTGTTCTATTTGAAGCTAGAATATGTCTCATTAATATATCTATTGGCTAAATGAGTAGGCCTTTTTTGTTGATTAATGTACTCATGACTAAATCTTTTATTCAGTGCAAATGTCCATTTTGTTTAGTTGTATATTCCCTTTACTAATATTACCTTTCATGTTAATGCTAAGCATCTGTTAATAGCTGTAACACATGTTTATTATTTGTTACTGCTATTTGACTATTGGATGACTTGAATGAATGTATTCTTCAACACAGGGGCGTCAAACTCATTTTTGTCCAATATGATCTCAAACGAGCCCGACCAGTAAACTAACAGTGAAAAAGTAAAATTACATTATGAAAATGTTTACAGCTACAAAGTATCCTTTTAAAAAATGTGAATAAAATGAACAACCTGAGATTCTTTAAGAAAATTAAGTGCAATTTTAACAATATTATTCCTCAGTTTATCATTTATACATGTTTATTACAACTTACAGATCACTGTGGATCTACAAATACACAAGACATTTAGTAACAGGCAGAATATAGTTCAAATTCCACTTTTCTTAAGACATTTCTGGTTGTTCATATTTGTTCAGGTTGCTCACATTTTTTGTGAAAGGACAGTTTGTAAATGTAAACATTTTCATGTAGTTTTACTTGTTTTTTTTTTTACACTAAAAGACAAAAATTTTGAGTTGTGATTATTTATAGGTTATTATAGTGGTATTTTACTGGTGTGATCCACTTGAGATTGAATTGTTCTGTATGTGACCCCTGAACTAACATGATTTTGACATCCTTGATTGTTAATATCTTCAGTGTAATTTTTGCATGTCACAAATTCATCCCAGGGGCCGGACTGGTCCCTTTGGCGGGTCAGTTTTGGCCCATGGGCCGTATGTTTGATGCCCCTGCTTTAACACTAGTATTCTTAATTTTGTCTCTGTCTCAAGTCTTACTGTGTCTAGATGTTATGATGACATCTGTTTTTATTGTTGTGTCTTCAGACTCAAAAACAGGTTTATTTCCAGGTAGTTTTTCTTTTCACAATAGGATGATGTTATGTAGGTGCATACAACAAACTGAGAAAAGGATGACTTAGGGGAAATAATTACACAAAAAGAAAAAAAAACACAAATAGCAAACAAGTACTATAGGGAGCTACAAAAAAAAAATAGAAGCAGTAAAACCAAGTTGGCTGTCAAGACGAAATAAGCATAATAAAATGCTTAAAGTATTTACAATAGAGGATATGTGGCAATTTGTGCAGGAGTCTGCAAAAATGTCTGGCTACAGCATGTATTATACTTTTCTATTATGTTTTATATTGGCGGTGCAACTGTAAAGTGGCTTTACTGCCCAAATCAGATTTCCCTGCAGGAGCAATACAGGATATCTTATATTAAACATAATATGTGTAAAACTTTAAAACAATATATTGTCTGTAAACACAATTTCTTCCTGAGTCATATCAGACGGATCTTTGTTGGCAGTGGTGATAGAAACAACAGCTCCGCTCTACCCACCAACGTCATCTACTACATCTTTTCTTTCTGCATCAGTCAAAAGTGGCCCAAGCAGTACAAACTACAGTACTGTGCAAAAGTCCTAAGGCAGCATTAGGTTTGTTAGTTTAGTAAAGCTGTAAAGATCATACATATGCATTTCTCAGTCTCTGTATTACAGTTTTTCTCAGTCACTTCGGTACATTTCTCAGATTAGAATTAAAATTCTCAAAACTACTTGTTCAGTCTTCACATTGTGTCACGTGCACATTAAAAAAGCAGTTTCTCATTTTCTTTGAACAAGTTGCAAATGCTTTGGTACATCCGTGCAAATGATTATGCACAATTCTCTGCTGTTTCCTACATTATCAATTGCTTATGTCATGTTGATCAAAACGTATGATAATGGGTCTCTGTTGAATAGTCTCACCCCCCACAACAGTTGGGCATTAGTTCATCGCACAAGTCTTTACATGAAAAATGGTTGAACAAGTTGTCATAATATTATTTGTTATGATGTGGATGAGAATTGAAGACCCTGGTGCTAGAAATACTTAAGTCACACAAAACATCTCTTAAAAATATTTAAAGGGTGGACTTAGCTAAACAAATACAACATGCCTGTTTGCTTAACTTCATTTGTCCAGCTATGTGACTTCAGTACTTTTAGCACCAGGATCTTCAATTTGTGGCCCAAAAGACAGGACTGCAGTGTTCCTACAGCACTGCACCTACAGTTTTCCCTAAGGACAATGTCCTATGTTCACATTTCTACTTTTGTTTTTTTGTTTTTTTCTTTGTGCTGTGCAGTGCTATCTTTTCCTTTCTGTATCGCAATAACATGGTCTGTCAACAAATTACAGTCCAGACAGTAAGAGCATAAATGTGAATCTTGTCCAGTCTCTTGCAATCAATCTCCCACATACACTAAGGTGTAACTTACAATTTACAATAATTATCATCAAAACTTTAGCCATAGTTTACATCAGAACATCCCTCCAGAGTCCACTGTTATATTGCCAACATGACTAAGCAATTTGACTGTCTTATCCGTACACAGTGACACAAGGACTTGTCATTCTGAAGGCAGTGACATGTTCATTGACACAGATACCTACTTTTGAGAGATGAACTAAAGATTTTGAGCAACAGACTGGCTTTTGCAGGTAATCTGTGGTGTTTTGCTATTTGTACGAATTGTTTTGAGAAATACACTTACTGTTTTGCAAATATCAAGGATGATCTGAGAACTGTACCAAAGTGACTGAGAAAAACTGTAAGATAAAACCTGGGTATGTATGTAGGAAGTATGTACAGCAGTGAAAACAAAAGTTGCAGAGAGAAAACAGCCTCTTTAAACCAAAGAGGTTGTATTTAGTGTGACCTCCCCTTGGAGTTAACATGTCTTTAACCCTTTTGTTCAGAGATTTATTGCATTAATTTCCCAGGTATCGTTCAGTCAATACCAGGTTTCATTCAACACGTCAACTATTTGTAACTGTTGCTGCTTCTTGTCATGTTGACAATATGACACTAAATAGTCACTTTAACCTTTACACCCCAGTTTAAGGCTGTGCTGTCTTTTCTTGTTTATGTGAAGAAAAGAAAATGAGAAACACATATGTATGCTCATTTCCATCCTGCAAAAACGACAAAGATGCAGGTGGCACAAGACTTTTGCACAGTCATGTACATACTGTGTGTTTTAAGATGTCAGTGGTCTTGTAAAATTGTGCTGTCTCTTCCTCAGGCCTTTCTTTTCCTACTGGATCACGTTTGTCCATTTACTCATCACTATTCTGGCCGTCACTATCTACGGCATAGCACCTGTGGGTTTCTCACAACATGAAACTGTTGACTCGGTGAGTTTCTTTTTTACAGCACTCCTGATTCTTGTCACGTCAGATTTGAGTTTTCCTCTTAAAATGACTGACTCAAGTATTTTTTTTTTCTCTCCTATAGGTCTTGAGGAACAAGGGAGTATATGAGAATGTGAAATTTGTGCAGCAGCAAAACTTCTGGGTTGGTCCGAGCTCGGTGAGTCCCTTCAGTCTACCCTTTCTGTAATTGTGATGAAATGAACCTCAGAAGCTCCTTTGTGCCTCATTCAATCAGTGGTAATATCATCTTTTGTGTCTCATAGGAGGCACTGATCCATTTGGGAGCTAAATTCTCCCCGTGCATGCGCCAAGACCAAGAGATCCACAAGCTGATCCAGGAGAAGAGAGAGAAAGAAAGCGAGTCAGGCTGCTGTGTGAGGAACGACCGCTCCGGCTGCCTCCAGACTCTACAAGAGGAGTGTTCGGTCAGTGAAGCCAACCGAAGCATTTACAATCTCAGTTCTGCACATGTTCAGTAGGTCCTGAATCTTTTTTTTCCCCCTCCTATTTCAGACTACACTGGCAGTATGGGTGAAGTGGCCTCAGCATCCCAGTGCTCCACATCTGAACGGTAAACTCCGCCAGTATGGTTCCGTGTGCCATCAGGACCCCAGGTAACATCAGGGTGAAATGGATAAAGTATCAGTCCTTCTGTCTGGTGGATGTAGGTTTAGGGATCACTTCATTGCTCTTAATTTTGTAGAATCTGTCTGGAACCAGCCTCAGTTTCACCTCACGAGTGGCCTGATGATATCACCAAGTGGCCAGTAAGTACAGATTTCTCTATTGTCTTGCATTTAACCATCATGACTACACAAGACATCTGAGACATAATCGCAGTGGCTGTTTGCATTACATTTCATTGCAAAAATGTACTTCTTTGCTGGTTGGCAACTCAAATCTACAGCAAACAAGTGTTGCCAGGCACAACAAACCCCGCCCCTTGCACACACTGTAGCTTATTTTGGTATTGATCCAGCTGATGTCATCATGTCTATGCATGTGCTGATGTCAGCATATCTATTGCCTCTATATATATGTGCCAAGTTTGAGATAAATTAAAACAAAACTGATGTTTTTATGGACATTTCAGATTTCACACATTATAAGTAAATGGGAGAAAAAAAGATGAAAAAATTCATTAAAAATTTGAACTTTGACCTACTCTTCCCAAAATGTAATCACATCTACTCTGGGTCACTGGCAATCTATAAACCCAAGTTGGTATGAATTAAAGCAAAAGTTTTGCTACTACAGACATTTGAAATTTTGCCCATTATAAATAAATGAAAAAAAAAAAAAGATTTGAAAAATTCATATCAAATTTGAACTTCGACCTACCGTTCCCAAAATGTAATGAGATCTATTCTGGGTCACTGGCAAGATATAAACCAAATTTGGTATGAATTCAACCAATAGTTTTGCTGCTAGAGTGTAAACAAACAAACAAACAAACCAAAAACAATACCCCTTGCCACTCCTTCAGGGGGTTAGTAAAAATGTCCCATTCCTCAACAGAAATGGGGGATATTTTGCAGAAGAGTACAATCTTTGCATCCATATAGACAGGATAGTAACGGTCTATTTTCCTCTGGACCAGTATTAATCAACTCTGTTTCTGTTCGTTAATGTAACTGTGCTTATGTGGGCGTTTTGTTTTACATGACTCTAACCTCAGTGGTCCACGTGGTAGAGTGTTTACCATGTATTAGTCCTTGAAACAGTGATCTGAGTCTGACTGATCCCCTGGTCTCTTCCCCTTCATGTCTCTCTACCATGAATATCAGAATAAAGCAGGAAATAAAAAAAAAATACATATTCACTCACTTCAGATAAAGACAACAACTTTCTGTATACATGTACAGTTGTTGTCTGTATACATACGCTTGAATGTCACAAAATAACCATGTGAAATATCCCAAATATGAATCTTTTACTAGATCATCCTTACAGTCTATTCCAAATATGAAGCATGTGATAGATCATACAGCTATGCCAAACACCAGACGCAAAGGCAGAACCAATATTGACATATTAGTGAAAGAACTGTACATAAGTGTGGATTCCCACATTACTATAAGTGCAGATACAATTAAGTATCAATACTTAGCACATAGCTAATGGTTTCTTAATTGTGATTTAAATGCTTCATTAGATTCTATTAAATAAATGCCACATGTCTGGGGTGGCATCAGAAAGTTATGACACAATATCCTTCCTTCATAAGTACTGTACACCAGTGACGTGTGGTCAGAGAAAGCAGGGGAGGCAGAGCCTGACCTGTCATCATGAAAATAACACAAAAACAAATAATGATAAAATTAATAAATGTTGATATTTGTCTGCTGATCTGTACTATAAACTTATTTTCCATGTGATTCTGATCATTTTGACTGATTAACTGAGAATTTCCACATTTCCCCTTCAAATATAGGGAAGAGATGCATGGTGTGGCAGCAGCTTGAGTAATCCCTCACAAACTGTGATGCCATCAGATGCAGTTAGAGTGTGTCACTGTCTCTCTGTATATCAACAATAAAATGGTTTCAAACACTTTGATAATACGACCTGATTTTGGGCTTGTGAGCCCACAGGTTCTTCTTGCTACTGTGCAAGCAACAAGTCAAGTGCAGCGATTTGTTTATTTTTGCCCTACCTTAATCTCAAAATGGAAGATTACATATTCAACATAATTTGATTGAAAAGTTAATTCTGACCTTAAAGGTGGGGTACGAGATCTTAGAAAAACAGTTCAAGCAAGCTACATTTTGAAAATACACAATTCAAAAGTCCAA
>JAPQRP010000013.1:8140826-8151854 GCA_037367295.1 Apogon hyalosoma | reverse complement strand
CACTTTGGTGGTGGTAAACTACATCTGTATCCACAGCTGCCCTGGGGCAGATTGACAGAAGCGTGGCTGCCATTTTGTGCCCGCGGTCCCTCCGACCACCACCAAGTATTCACACGCATCTATACACCAGTGTGAGCAGCAGCACTGGAGGCAAGTAGGGTGTCTGTCCAAGGACACGACAGCACATGACTGGGATTTGAACCGCCAACCCTTCGGTTATTAGACGACCCGCTCTACCACCTGAGCCATGGCCACCCACGCAGGACCATGAGCATCGAAGCAGACACAGTGATGAAAATGAAGATACTTTTCTGCCTCACATAGCAGCCTTTTAATCTTAGGTAGATGCCATCTCGATGAAAGGTTCTTCAAAACTTAACATTCAAGGGTTTTTGTCAACATCATCTTACACGTTGCACTTCTTCAAGAGTGTGTGGAAACAAGGGGATAAACTCAACGCAAACTCAACAGCAATATGATTTACAGTGCTTCCTGAGTAGCCTCCATTTCCCTGTCATCTCCAGAGGACAATCCTGGGCCTTGCCATGTGTCCTCCAGCCGTCCTGAAGGCCTGCTCTTATCCTCCACTCATTGGCTCCCAGTCACTAATTACACACATACACACAGGTGCACACACACACCTCATTAGTGTTAACAATACTCTTTTCCTGAATGCCCTCTCAGACTCTCTTCATCTTATTCATGGTTAGAAATTCCCTTTTCTCTGCCTCGCTCCGTGTATGGAAGTGCATGCGACATCGCCCTCCTCCCCCTTCCTCATCTCCCTCTGTGTGGGTGATGTCTCACTGGGTTCATTTTCAAGCAATTGTTATCTGATATTCACACAGAACACATGGGACAGAGAAGAGAAGAGAAGAGAAGAGAAGAGAAGAGAAGAGAAGAGAAGAGAAGAGAAGAAGAGCCAATGTGACTTCCAGACCCCACCTCTTATTGCAGTGGCAGTATCCAGCCATTAGGAGTCTTAGAAATGCAACAGCTCTTATAAATGGTGTTTTTTTTTTTTTATCTCACCCACCGCTAGACCATGACCTATTGTGAAGGGGCTGTGTCTGGCAACGTCATCGTCATCTTCCCCGATGGAACTACTGGTCGGATTCATTTCAATTTTTTTATTTAGCTTCCTTGGGACAGTGTCTAGAAAGTTTGTTCACAGTTTTGAGAAATTTAGATTTTGGAATTTTTGATACATTTTTGAAATATTAAAAATGTGCCATTACTAATGGGCCATATTTTGATGGCATAACATGGAAACGGTCATAGATATTAATATAGTTACTACTGAACACTGACATGAAGTCATATGTGGACTTTCATTTGGTTCCGTGACCTTTGACCTTGAACCAATCTCTAGATTTCAGCAATCTTCTTCTCTGAAACAGCTGGTTGGTTTTCAAATTTTATATGTAGCTTCCTGGGGATGATGTCCACAAAGGTTGTTCACAGTTATGAGAAATTTAGACTTTTGCAGTTTTGATTATTTTTTTTAAATATTAAAAATTTACCTTTACTTATAATGGGCCATATTTTGATGGCTTATAAAATGGAAATGTTAGAGATATCAATATAATTACTATTGAGCACTGATAGGAAGTCATATGTGGACTTTCATTTAATTAGTTGAGTTCTCCTCCAGTGAAAGTACCACCCACTTCTATTGGGAGACTGATCTCCTGCATCAAGGCCACAGGACTCTAACATAGTGGCAGAACCTGACAACTTCACAAATTCAAGTTGTCATTGAGTCTTGATAGAACATGCTGGTGAGATACAAGTCCATTGATCCTACTTTTTTTTGGTTCTGCTTCTTTTAACACAACTGTAAATACAAGCAATCTGAATTGTAAGAACAAAAACAAAAAAGGTACAATGTCCAGTGTTCTACATGTTGATGTTAGAATGGATTGGCCCAAGAGACGGTCTACTGCGATTGGTTATTACATTCATAGACAATAGGAAGGATGGACTATAATCGATTATTACATAGTGAGCTGTTATCCAGTTGAGTGTGACATCATAGTGCTGTAAACCTCATTTCCAGGTTCAGTCAGTTATCAGCGGAACCTCTATGCTCCTTTACTATAGCTTCTTTCTTAAATGCACCAGTCAGGGTTCAGAAGGAGCTAAATTCAAATAAATAACAATATAGGATTTAATACATTGCAATTTTCCATTGTTACTGGTTTTACCTGCAGCATGTTGTGATTTTAACTAAATTCTGTTTCCAGCACTTCACTTCATATTCAACTGATTATTCACTTAAATTGTTAGTTTATTGACCTACCCCTGAACTGGACAGCAAAGATGAATATTCGACACATCACAAAGTGTGATGATGTTAAACACCTCATAAGGCCTTATTCTATTTCAGAGTTAGTAGATGTAGATGTGATGGGAACTATCCTGAGTTCAAAGTAACTGTTTTTTCTCCTTCAATTAAGACTTGTAACTTTATCAGTTTCATGGATTCCTGGGTTCTTTATGATCACATGTAAAGTGGTAAAATGAAAACTAGATGTGTTTTATTGTCTCAAGGACACAGTATTACGGCATACTGAGTCCCAAGGAATGATCAGGGTTGGAAGTAGAAAGAATAAAAGGAATATTATGACTAAACAATCAGATAGCATACAGAAAACATTGACCTTTAAAGCTACAGTGCTATGGGATAGCTGTACCAGCACTGCATTTGAATTAAACAAATGCATGATAAAGCACCATTGTCAGATTTACCTACCGGCGCCCTTGGTCCCATGCCCCCCATTTGAAAATGTGCAGAAAAAAATGATCATTGCATTCAGTCAATGATCTTCTGCATCGCAGTCTGTAGCATTACTCAGTGAGCTACATGCCAGTAGCTAGTGTTACTAGCTGAACTATTGGCTTTCTAGCTGTCTTCATTCTTTTCGGGATGTGATTTTTACTCCTGTGGGTGGTGCTTGTGATCTTTGTGCCCCGAGGCTATACAGGGTGTCCCAAAAAATTTGACATAATTTCATCACCCAGTAATTTGTTTAAAATTAGTTTGCTCTTTTTGCTCAAAAAAGTGTAATCATTTTTTATTGTTCTGCTTTCAGGAATAGACATGCCGTTTACTGCAACAGAAGAGGCAGTTACGGTAACCTAACTCTAACCCTAACCCTGCAGCGAGTGTGGCAGGAACTTCACTACCAACTTGATGTGTGCCGCATCACAAGCAGCGCACACACTGAACATTTGTAATAACTTTGGAACATTATAAAATTACCATCTCCAGAATTTTTTGTCTGAAATTTGTTGAAAAAAACATTTTATGTCCAAAATAAATCCTAATAAGTAATGTGGACATCTCAAATGATGTCAATTTTTTTGGGACACCATATATATATATATATATATATATTTCAGTTTTTCTGGTTCTGCCACTGAGCACCAATGACAATACAGTTTCAGAACTAGATTTCAGGGAAACATGTGCTTCCACTTCACTATAATTGTCTGAGCTTTACTAGATGTTTTCAGATTAAGATTTTGGTGAATTTATGTAATTTAAAGTTGTATTACAACTCAAATTGTCTATATTATTAATCAGAAACTATTTTTGATCATGGTTTAAGTCATATTTAATGTAAATTGCACTAATTCCATCATCGTTACATTTTAAATGTGAAAAATTCCTGCCATTCTTCCCATTTTGATCTAAATAAGTGTTTTTTGAATTTGCACCTGCTGATGGCATAGTTTTCTACTGCTTCATCTGCATGTATTAAAGAAAGATACTAATTATGCTTAATGCATTAAGCTAGATTTATTTTTATGTAGTTGCATCTCATGAACCATTCATAGCCAATAGCCACATAATGAAACAACCAATCAAAGCATAGCATAGTGTTCATCCAGGCTTTACATTGCAGTATCATCCATGTGTTCTGGACTATAGCATATTTCTCTGTGAGGCTTATTCTCTGACTCACTGCTACTACAGAAGTAAGATGAGTTTTCTGCGGCATCCCAGAATTCATCACTACTAAGGAAGAGGGTTCAAAAAGGTTGCATGTTGTGGGTGTCACGGTATTAGGAAACAGGTGGGAGGTGCCAATCAGAAGACCTGTGGTGATCTTTAACATCTTATCCATACATTTTCAAATAATACCACCGATATGATGTAACGCAAATAAAACTATTGTTTTGTGAGACTTTTGAGGGACCAGTGACCGCTTTCTACAACAGCCATTTCACTAAATCTTATGTAAAACTACTGGCAGTTGGATGGGATCAAGGTTAGATCATATTCCCACCACGTTCAAACCACCCCAGAGTTCATTTCAGACCAGAGCAAGACCACCACTTCTAAAGGGTCTCAGCCTGGACTTGAGTCTGATTGTTTTCACATCTGCCTAAAATGGAAATACACAATGGTTCCATTCAAACAGACTAAAGATTACAGGTCTGGAAACACTCCATAGAAAATTTGCCCTGCAATGGAATCTAAAAATGCAAAATAAGCTTTCCATGCATGACTTCACAGATGAGGGCAACTGAATTCATGTTACATTAAAATAAACTAATGAGACAACTGCAAGTAACATTAGAAATGATTGTTGACAGGCCACATAAAATATATTTAATGTAACTGCTGTGATATTACTCAGCAAAAACCTTTTTGTATGAAGACATTTTTAAGATCAAATGTTAGTTGTTGAATGTTGTTGAACCCAAATGTAAGTTCAACATAGTTTCTGCAATATACAGTAGGGGCAATATACTATGTCACCTCTTACAGTATCATATTCTGACCGTCAATTTAGCTGTCGGTGGAATGCAGCTCTCCCACTTTGCACTTGCTCTAAATGCAGAGATCTGGTTCCTGATCTATGTTTCATTCTGTTCCAATCAGTTAGTGATGGGTCAATAGTTATGCATTGTGGCAAGGAAGGGACCATTGTGTCCGGTGTAAGACAAGCAGGACTAATCATTGTTCGAGGCAAGTCTGGGCCTGTCAGGACTGAGGAGGGGCTGCTGGCTGTTAGCAGTCAGATGAGATGGTGCGATAGCCCATCGTGACTCAGCACAGGTTATGAAAGATGTACAGACAAAGAGGAAAATGCAAGATTTCGTTGAGTCCAAGGAACACAACGCATCTCAGCATTTCCTCCTAAGATGGACAGCAAAATAAGTTCCCTGTTCTGGTGTTTTATAACAGTTTGACTTTAAGGGAGAAAAAACTTAGATCAAATTTCAGATTGAGAATCCATCCAAAATCAGATGCTTTATGTTAGATGGATAATAAATTTATGCAAAGAGAAACCATTCGTCCTGCGTTTCTGTGCTGATCACAATATAAATCACTCTCACCCTCAGTTGCGATTTCATTTTTCCAAAAGTCTTAACATCCCATTTCTCTTTTTCCTCATCTTTCTCTATTCTTCTTGTAGTGTCATAAATCATGGCCTCCTCTATTGAAAGTACAATTTGACAACCAAATCAGTGTCTCATGAATATTTTTGGAAAGCAACATGCACAATCAAATGAAACCCGACTAAACACCGTCATCAACATTATTGCTATATTCTTCAGTGCTCCATATAAAGTACAATTTTCTCCCTGACTTTCCATTTGTGAAAGTTGCTGGGAGATTCTGAAGTTGATGCGTTACTGTATTGATTGGTCTCTCTCTGCTGTGAGGCGTTTTACTGGGAGTTTAAAATTGATCTTAATCTTGAGCAATCAGTTAATCAAAGAGTGGGAGGGTTTGCAGCTAATGATAACGGAGAGGAATCAAGTGTTAGATAGTGTGGTGAAGAACTTGAAATGAAAAAGTGCGACATGGTTTACTGGGTGGAAAATTCCGCGGGTGACCTCATGCCTCCAATAGATCACTACCTCTGCCACAGCTTCTGTCAATACGTTTAAAGGGATTAAGTTTAAATCAACAGCAGCCTTTTTCCTCTCACTGCTTATCAGGAGACACCTGTAAACTCCACTGCAGTTTGTTATTTTATCATGTTTCTTTATACAACCTGCAGCTTGTCAGCTGTTTAATCTTAAGCTTTCCAATATCTTTGCGGGAGGTCAGCTAGGTCAATAACAGTTTGATGAAGTTTCTTCCTCAAGATAAGCACCTCACGCTTTGTTTTCTTATTTCTTTGTGAAACGGAAGAACAAAGCACAGATTTTGTGACAGTAATATGCCAATAAGTACAGCGTATCATATATCACAGCTTCTGCAACGGTCGAGAGTGTGTTTGTTCTCATAAGTATTACTGGTGAATATCCTTCTTTGCTTCTTGGCCCTGTACAGCCGTCATCATTCATTTCTGACAGGCTTTGTGCATCGCCGGGGCAAGCTTGGGCTTGTTCAGTCAGCCCTCCCAAGGTCTGAGGCATGCAGGCTCGCACACACATTCATGCACACAAACACAACCTCTTCTCCAATCAAATCGAGATTTGCTGAATGCCCCACCACTAAATGACTGATTTTGGAGAGAACACAGCTCTTCAGACGAGGTCAATCATGTGAAGCTTCTGCTAAAAATGGTCCAGACACCTGCTAACCCATCTGACCCCCAGCCATAGATAGGTTCAGGACAGAACAGGATGGAATTACCCCCAGAATCTGTTGAGATAACTGACTTTGGTGTTCTTAATGAGGCTCACCTAATTTGACTGTTTCTACACATTATATTGTGTAGACTTTAAATGCACTGATAGAGCACAAAAACAATAAACCTCTTTTATGTCGTTTGGTTATTGTTATATTTTAATTGGTTAGTTTGCCATGGTAAAAAATAAAGAATGGTATAGAAGCAAGGACACAATACTGTTTTTTGTTTTGTTTTTGTTTTTTTTACCATAACTTTCAGTCCAACATGGTGGCGGTATAGCCAAAGGTGTTCTGACTAAAGATGAAAGAGTTCAATGTTGGCTCTCTCACCACTAATTAACACATAACAGCTAACCTCCATCTGAATTGTTTAAGCTTTGGTCACATGCAGTACATAACTGTGGCAATGGTATCACTCAGTATGTTTACAGGCACATATCACATAAACATAGCACATAACTGCTTAATTGGACTATTGTCTTTGACCCACCCAGTCTACATGCACAGGAATGTAATCAATTTATTTATGTTACCTCCGCTACAATAGGTGACGATATGCACGCTTTCAGCTTGTTAACCTTCAGCGTCACAGACCATAACAAAAGTCGAGTGTGAGCAATCAAGTCATCAACCCAGAGATAAACTGGCATGACAATGGACAACGTTGCAAATTTATACCCAACTGGTTAGGCAGATGACCATCCTCCAGAGTCAAGGTCTGTGTGAGGTTTCTGTTTGTTAAAGGGAAGTTTTTCCTCGCCACTATCACCAAGTGTTTGCTCCTGGAGGATTCTGCTGGTGTCTGTGAATTGGCTTCTTACGAGTGGTTTAGACTGGCTCTAAATGTCAAGTGTCATGAGATAACTTTTGTTATGATGTGATGCAATATAAATAACATTTGATTGATTGATTGATTGATAAATACATACATTTGATTATACATAGCATACTTTTTGTCTGTTCTACTTTTTGTGCAGTTGAAATGCATGCCGCTCGACCTCCAGGCCAGGATTTGGTTCAGTGCTCTAGCATATGTCCAGCACCCTTCGTCCTGTTCCAGTCCAAGTGGTCTGTATGCATGCAGGAGCAGACTGATTTTCATTTGCATTATTTGAATATATTAGTCCAACTGTTAAAACTTTATCAGTCAAGCTAACATGTTTACATGCACATTTGAGGGCCAGTTTTAGACAAACTAATGCAATAATTTGTTTTTTTAAGTGTCTGCATTTAACCCATCACTTGTTGAACATGCAGGAACACACCACACTCTGCAAGGAAAAATCAAGGAAAAATCAGCCAACAATTTATTTAACCCTAACTTTCACAATTGTCCAACCTTCTCCTTCCATCTTTGGGTGTACTCGAGCCACAAACCTTTCTATCAACAGCAGAGATGTGCTAATCAATTGCACCACAGAGACCAGATTTCTGCATAGAGGTTTATTTAGACTTTGTTCTTTTTATGCATTAAATCAAAAATTAATGTTATCATTAAGTACTATACACACACACACACAACAGCTGTTACCATTTTAAGTTAGGCTGAAGTTCTATATTTTTTAGGTACTAACAGTTGTAGTCTCCAGTCATCTTTATGAGTCTGTTCCAAAGTATTCATCCTTAACGCCTGTCCTACCCCATGAAAACTGACACAACAGTTTTTGCATAATCCTGCTGAAAGTAAGTCAGGTGTGATCATATAATTTCCTTCCAAACGTGGCCAAAAACCCAAAAACCAACAGTAGACAATGCTGAAAATTATGTCTCAGCCCACTATTACAAGTCTGGTCTGGAGACAATATGGTCATTGTCCATTTCCTTTATTTCTCCTCTCAAGTTAAATGCCGAACAATTTGTCCTTAACAGTTTTCCTGTCCATTCAAGCTGTTGCTCTATCCTATTGGGTACATAAAACCAAACCCCTCCTTTTCTACCCCCTGACAAAACCAAGTACATAAACCCAACAGCTCCACCGTCCAGCCTCTTTCCCTGCTAGTATAGCTGACAGACACAACAAGTGTAGTGTTGGGCTGTTTACAGGGGGGCCTACTGAGTCCTGCCAGGGTCTTTATGGCCCAGGGAGGGTTGCAGGAGTGAATAGGCTCCTGCCAGTTGCCAGCGGTGGTCAGGGTTATACATGGGAGAGGGTCTCTGCAGGCAGCTATTGTCATGGTAAACGAAGGTTTGAATGGAAGAGGATGGACAGGACACACACATAAAACAGAGGAAAACATGAGGACAGGGAGGCAGAGGAGATAAACACCCGACCACCTCAGAGATGGTGTAGGCCAGCAGAGAGGCTCAAAAGCTTTACAATAACTTTCAATGCGCAGATCTGACCCAACATGACCACAATTACATCTGTAACATCATGCAAGTGTGAACAATATCATTAATTTCACAAATAACCAGGATTTACATTTTAAACACGATAGGCTACAGAGTTCTAGTTACCTATTTAAAAATGTAATAAGAGATCTGTTTTGGTTACCTCATCAAATTATGTAGATATGACCCCTTTGTAGTCACCAATGTTTTCATTAATAATTTCCATTCAAATACATGTTTGTTTTTCTTCTCAGCGACTGCATTTGAGCTTAGTTACATTCATTTTGTAATTTACTTTCGTAAAAAAAAAAAATATATAAATGAATAAATAAATAAAAATACTACTTATGACTAGTTCCTCAACACTGTAGATAATCTATGGCAGTTTCTGGAATGGCCACTTGAGGTTGGCTCCAAAGGCTCAGTTTTGCAGCTGAAATAAATTTGTCTACAGACTGGTGCAAAAAACAGTTTTAGTTTCTACTAAACACTATGACAACATTATGGGGGTGAATTTTTTTTCAAGTAACTTGTGTAAATTATGGCAGTTACGGCAAGGTTCACTACACTTAACCAAATATGGACATTTGACTCCAGAAAAAAAAAAAAGGCCTCATAACAGCAGCTCACAAACATAGTATCACTGAGGTTTCACCCTCTGTACTTCTACAGTCTAAAGTAATGTAAGTAATAATATTTATAATTGTTCCATTATATATATTATTGATATATTGTCTAAAGTAAAGTAAATAAAACTGTATTTGCTCAGCACCTTTTTAAACATAAAGGATTTTGTGCCTAAATATTAAATATATTAACTATATATGTAGTTGGAACATCTATCAAAATGAAAAAAAGAATGAAAACTTATTACTATTATCAAAATCGTGAAATGAAATAATAATAATGTGAGAAATTGTTTTGCAGTAAAACTTTAATGCTACTCTCATCCTTATATGGCTACAAGTGGTGCATTATCTTACATAATTCCTGACTATTTATATACATTCAAGTAAAAACTTTGTGTAGAAGCATAATTGGATCATTTGTCAGCTGCCATGTTAGAGCAGGAAGGGCAGAGAAAGGGTTAAAAGGCTCCGACTGCCTGATAATCCTCCACCGTTAAAAGCCCTTCAGAAAGACGTGACGTGTGTGAGGTAATCAGTGAAAGATTCAAGTGTGCCGGCGAGTGTTCAGCACACACACACACACACACACACACACACACACCACCGACTGAACAAAAAGAGAGGGAAAAGGCTGAGCTCAGGAGGGAAGAAAAAGTACAACAAGCACTCCTCCTCTTACTTTTTTCCTTTTCTTTCTCGGCTCAGGCCTTCTCTCCCCTTTTCTCTCGCTCCCCGCTGTGTCAATACAATGTGACAGTCATTTTCACTGGAGTTCTCTCTCAATAAAACACACAGACAGGGCGAAGAATGGCTGATATGACCTTTTTCTTCCATTTCAGTCTTTTATTCCTCCATCTTCTTGTTGTCACCTTTTCTACTTGTGTTTGTTTGGTGTACTCTTTGTCTTTAGGAGGACAGTCAGGCCACCTCATTGTGGCCATGGCCACAATGATTTCCATCTCCTTCTGTCTTCTCACTGTGTCGACATGTTCCACACCAAAGACAGGCCTCTTTTTTTTTTTTTAGAGTAGTAAGGAGGAAAACCAGGCTGTTGGGAAAGACATTCAAATGTCAGCCCACAGCTATGTTCACCACAATCACTGGGGAGAAGCTTTTCAACCACATTAACAATTGATTACACTGCTCTACAATTTCTCAGAAAATATCTGCTCCAGAGATTAAATGTGCTAAATTTTATATAGTTTAATAAGATGAATCAGAAAACAAATGACAAAAGTGCTGATTAGCTCATGCTTTCAGTATATTTGATGATGTGTTATTACACACATATGTAGGTTTATGTACATTTATACAATGGATTTAGAAATGTTCCACTAGAAAGAATCTGAAAAAAGAATGTAGTGCAAAGTGCAGATACTGTTTTCAGGTTGATCTGTAGCTCTGAGACAAACATTCCTTTTGAATAAAACCCATTCTCTCATTAATTCTCAGAATTTCACATTTTGG